>JAASFI010000962.1:0-13414 GCA_023333705.1 Globisporangium viniferum | reverse complement strand
CCTCTGCCGCGTAGAGCACCGGATGGGGCTCGCCTGCTTGGCGCTCTGCTGCTGAGCTTAGAAGAAGGAGTGCGATACGGTGCCATGCGAGAGGCAGTCGGCGGCTGGGAAAGGAAGTTCTGGTGCATGGGAGGAGCCATGTGCGTGAGTTGTCGGAGAGCGTCCGCCCTTCCCAAGCATTTTTTTCAGTCGACTCAAGCCAATTATTAGCGGGAAGAGCTGGATTAAGACTGAACTCTCATGTCAACAACCTTTGAAGATCAAGTGCGAGTCGTCAGAGAGAGCACTGTGTGTACTGTACAGTACACGGCATCGAAGGCTGGTTCCGATAGTTCAGTTCACTCGTTGCCCCCTCCGCGAGTTTTCTGATCTTGACGACCACAGCACCCAGCTCGTCATTTGGTGCTTGCAGGGCTTTCCGTCGCGCAATGGAGAGCCGACGAGCCACCACCAGTTGCTCGAGAGAACGAACGAACGAGCGATCGAATGAACCCTTGAAGGGATCGAAGGCGAATGCGCGAGCCTCGTCATCTACTGGCGAAGATCCCTTATGTTCTACCGATCGATTGAGAGAATCTGTCCACTTGACAGCGGAGCACTCCAGGATAGAGGTTACTATGATTGCAGCAACGCGCCAGCTGATTGCGCTCAGGTCCCCCCTTTGTCTATCGGCCCCGCTCTACGGATCTGCCGCTACGGACGTCGACCGACTGCAGACAGCCCTAGCGAGTGGTGGAGTCTGTTACACCAGCTATTTACCCACGAGCAGAGCACAAATCTGGATGTACACGGCAGCTAAGAGCGATCTACCACCTGGATATTGGATTGTGACCAGGTTTCGCCTCTGGAAGCGGCTTTGTTGGCTGGACTTGTGCCAGGGTCAAGCCTTTGTTTGCCAGCATTGCCGACGACTTGCGATCTCGTGTCCATCAGCCAGCGAGCAAGTTCGCTGAGTTGGTGGTTTGTATCTGTAATGTTCTCAGCGTTGTCTCGCGATGGCCACACGCCAACCAAAGCGATTATTTTTCATGCCGTGATGCTCAGTATCTTCTGAACACTCCGTCGATTCTGCGCTGATGGCAATCCAAGCTTCCGGCTCAGGGGCAAGAAGTTCTGGACACAATGGTGATACAGAATCAACCTGTTTGAAGATCAGAGCTGAAGTCGTCACTCAGTGCAGTACGTCTCTATGGACAGCACGCGGTGCGTCGTCGCCAGTGGTGGGGAAGCTCGTGCGCATGGGAGGGAGTGAGGGAGCCTAACCTGTCAATAATTATTTCACCGCCCGTCCCTCGGTCGACTTGGCTCAAGTCAAACGAGTGGGTGAGAAGGAAGAGCTGGGGGTTCGGCTGGAGGACAGGCATGTAAGCTTCGTGCTCTTCTCGGCCTTTGGGTGCTTGGTGTTACATGGATAGGTGCTGAGCATTGATCCTGGATCCATGAGCCTTTGATTTCATCAACGCGAGTCGTCATAGAGTACAGCGCAGTCCGTCGCAGTCGATGGAAAGCAGAACGGTCGACAAACTTTCCGCGCTCATACTCAGCAATCACGCCTGTCAACGCTGAGCTTTCTCTGATAGCAGTTCACAATGTCAGGGAGAGCTGACCAAGTCGACACAGTTTGAGAAAAGAACGAACGAATGGGGATCCTTGAAGCCCAAAGGCACTCGAAGCCCATCATTTGGTGTTGGAATACTTTCCATCTCACAACAGACAGCCGAAGGATCCTCCAGTTTTCGACCAGTCGATCGAGAATCAAGTCCACTTGACTGCACTCCGAGGTACTGATCGCCACGACAATGCTACAGTACCCAGCAACTCAACAATTGATAGCACCAGTACCCCGTCGCCTGTCGAGTCCCAACGCAACACCAAAGCTGAGTGTGTACTGTTCAATACCCGCATCGTCTGTCAGATCCCCAAGCACGCCCTCTGCTCACGGATCGGTCGCTGGTCGTTGTCGACTATGTTGCGATCTGTAAAAGAAATGGCGCTCTTAGCATACCTTGAACGACAGGGGTCACCTTCGCGGCATAATTTAGATAATGATCAGAGAAGAAACCACCAGAAGCGGAGGAGCCAGCCCAGTCGCGCTGGTTGGATTAGATCTATTGAGTGATGGTGGCAGTTCGCAATCGATTGATGGCTGCGGCAAGCTACGAAAACGGTCATTGGGATATACAGAATGAGAGATAATTTACTAACCGGGTCCAGCAAATCCAGCAATTGAAACCTCACAGCACATGGAACCTCACGTACCTCGAATCGTCTTGGTCTGGTGTAAAATCCCGATTTCTTGTGTGTGCCAATGACATCGAGCGAGCCTGAGCGGTCCATCTCATGCTCGAGGATGTCAAGTACCTCCTGCAAAAATAGAGTTTGAGATTCACAGTACGAAGCACGAGTTGGTCAGTCAAGGATCATAGTACTCCCATCGGCCACTAACGTAAGCATATCAAACGTACAGCCAACGTGCGTTTGCCGTCCATGTAGCTCCTCGTTTTCAAAATGGCGTCTGCGATCGCGCGCACTTGGCTCGGCTCGACAATTTGTTCCACAGCAGCCAAGTTCAAGTCCACCTGTTGACATTTCGGAACCACGAGAACACCGCAAGATTGGTCAGTTGTCAAGCCAGCGAGTGTGCTATCGCATGGTGAACATGAAACAACAGCTTACCTCTCCGTATTGAATCCGCCCGAGACCGCGCGAGACCACTTTCCCGCTCACTTCAAAGCCTCGCGAAAGCGGGATACGTGCCTTGAAGCCCCCAAAGTCCGCATCCTGACGAATCTCGCCGTGCTGCTTCGCGATCGCTTTCGCTTCCTTTGTAACGTCGCGCGGCTCGTATGAGTCCATCATGATCACGTGGTCCGCGACCGAGAAGTAGTCACCCGCACCTCCAATCACAAGCACCGACGACACCGCTTTCTGGGTAAACAGCGCGCGCACTTTCGAAATGAACGGCGTGATCGGCTCTTTCTCCTTCGCGACCAGCTGCTGCATCTTCCAGTCGCGGATCATGAAATTCGTCGCGCACGTGTCTTCGTCGATCAGGAGCGTGGTCGCGCCAACTTCCAGCGCTTCGACAATGTTGGCGGCCTGCGACGTGCTCCCCGACGCGTCCGCGGTCGAGAACTTGGTCGTGTCCTGCTTGAACGGAAGATTGTCGATGAACGAGCTGATGTCCGTGCACACGACGCTGCGAGAGTCTTCGGAGCGGATCTTCACAGCATTTGGATCCATGACCACGAATTCGCGACCATCGGTTGGCACGTGGTTGTAAACACCGACCTCGAGCGCCTTGAGCACCGTCGTCTTGCCGTGGAACCCACCGCCGACAAAGAGCGTCACACCAGCAGGGATGCCCATGCCCGTGACTTGGCCCATGTTCTGCAACGTGAACGAGCGACTGAGCGTCGGCGGCGACTGGAAGGGAATCGCCTTGCTGGTGTTGAGCGGCAAATCAGAAGCTCCCGACTGTTTTTATCAGCAATTCAAGCCACATAGCATAATAAAAAGCCCACATCAGTACTCCAACGCGCCACCCATAAAAAGAGCCATAAGTTCATTTACTGTACCTCTCTGGGAAGAATCGCTCCGTCGCGGATAAACCCGACCAACCCCGCGTCCTTGAGCAGTCCACGCAGCTCTTCCTGGTCCTCGACCGAGCGGATGTGCGTCCAGAGATGGTTCATGTCTAGGTTTTTCAGCACGAGAGCTCGCTCAACAAGCGTCGGGAGCGTGTCGACGAGAATCGTGTACGCCCAGTCGCCGCAGATGCTGCGTCCACGCGCCGGGAGGTTGATGTTAAAGCGCGCCTCCACGGTCCCGTCCTCGAGCACCATCACGGACGACCGCTCGATCACGTGCTGGCCTGGCGCATCGATCGTAATATCCCCACCTTTCGCGCCGTGGTACGAGTCGCTCACTGTATGGTACAATAACATAATCCAGCACGTCACCCACTAAGTAGCAGACCATTCCCATCCCTTCATTGCTTCACACAGTACCTGTCTTGGCGTCTGCGCCGGCGGCCTTTGCACTCGCTGCAAACTTGCGCGTCAGGTAGTCGCACAGCGCAACATTGCGGATCTTCTTCTGGTACATCTCTACGGGAAACCCCGCCGCCAACGGCTCCATCTGCACGTGTGCGCGCGACGGACTCGCGTACGGATCGCCCTGGATGTGGTCGAACACCAGGCGGAACTTGAGGCTGTCGCTGGTTGTCGAGAACGCGAACACGCGCTCCAGGTCGTGGTACGCGTTGTAGTTGCGATTGTGGATGTCCTGCAGGATACCGCCCAGCTGCTGCCAGCTGAGCGCGGTCGCCGTTGCCGTGTTCACAGGCGCGCTCGCGTGTCTGTCTTCGCGATAGCCGCCCTCGCCACCGCTCCGTGCGCCGCCACGACCACGACCACCGCCACGACCACCACCACGTCCATAGGGCGGACCAGACGGCGAGTGGCCTCGAGAGCTGTAGTCGCGGTCGTCTGCGTCGCCGCCCCGACCGCCTCGCCCGCCACCGCCGTATTTGTTGCGGTAGTACTCGCCTCGCCCCATTTGACTTTGGTGCAGATGGATATTGGACGGATGGATGTCTTGGTCGAGATTGAAGAGCGATTCGTCAAAATCGGCGGAAGAAGCAATACAACAGGCTCGCCTTTACTCGACAGTTTAAAGTCCAAAACAACAATAGAAAATGAGAACGTGTCCACGACTCTTTTAATCGGTATCTGTTTGGCAATGTTTTGGGCTAAAATGAAAGGATCAATACTCAGTTCTATATAAATGTCCATTTTGTAGGGACAGCACTTCAACATCAAAGAATGCATATTCCCGTGTCAATTCAACATATTGCCAGTTGAAAAACATGGCACGGAAAGCGCTAAGAACATTAGCGCCAGCTATTGAACGCCACGCACTGCTGGGCGATGCCCTGCGCACGGGCGTGCTGGCGTTCCTCTCGCTTCGCGACACTGCCGTGATGTTCAACTGCTGCTGCACATCACTGCGCAACGACTCGCAGCTGGCGCTCGTGGCGCTGCTGGAGACTGGCCCCGCAACCAAGTACGGCCGTCATCTGTTCCAGGGCTGCGCGAGCGACTGGTTCGCTACAGGCGACCGCACTCTCGATATTCCCGCGGGCCGCGACTGTGGCGCAAAGATCGCTCGGCTGTTTGATACATGCGGCGAAGACGGACACTTTGTCGATAATGCTGCTACAGGTGCAGTCGACTCGTCAGCCAGTGCCCCACGTGACCGATGCCGCAGCAACCCGCTGCGTAACATGGACGTCTCGCAGTTCCCGTGGTTCTTCGCGCAGCTGCTGTCGCTGGTTGCAGCATTTGACAAGTTCGTTCTCCCTCTCCTCCCCGAGAAGAGGACGAATGTCGATACGACAACAACCCCGTACTGGAGTGACGAACACATCCACGTCGTCCCCGTGACGATCGCTCTCAGTCTCTACCTCCCAAAGCGACAGGAACCACGAAATCAAGAGTGGACTCGAGACGACGTCCACAAGGCGCTGAACGCGTACATCGGCAAGCTCGGGAACAGCTTTTTGAACAAATTCTTTCAAAAAGCTGCCGCGACCAGGTTCGGCGCGCACTGGGATTGCATTACGCCAGCGCCACCAACATCAACACCAACTGCCAATTGTGCCAGCTTGGGTGAGTCGTCCGAGACTAATATTGCAGCGGATGAAAGCCATTTCTGCATCAAGCGCGACTTGTGCGAGAAGACCAGTGCGGCGATGCAGTACGCGGACGCCAATCGGGGTTGCATGGAAGACCTCTACACTCAAATGATTCGAAACGAGTTGGTCGAGGGAGGATTTAGCGCGCAGGAGATCGAGGATCAACTGCGTCAGCTCGACCGTCACTTCGAGTACGATCTGCAAGGCGATGAGCTGCTCGTGCACGTTCTCCACCAAGACTTGGTGGACCTCCCACGTGTTGTGTGTGTGACCCAATTGAACAACGCATAGTTGGCGGAAGCACTCTCCGAGGATTCAGAGTTCCGCGTCGAGTGACCAAAGCTCTCGCAGCTGCTCAAGCAGTTCCTGCTCAAGTTCTGCAGCTTTACGAATCGCATCTTTTTCCACCGCATTCCGAAGAAAATCCCCGCGCACTGGGAAATATCCGGCTTCAAGTACTCGAAAGCGGAGCTGGTCGGTGGCGTGTCGCACTCTGGTTTCTTCATCGGTGCGGTGGTTATCACCTACTGATTGATTGCTGCGCATACGACGCCGCCGAGTTTTTGGGTCGAAGGCTGGCTCAAATGACTCAAGAGTAGTCTGAGAACCCGACTGACTGTTTGATTGTATTCGTATAGCGATTTTGTTGTTGTTGTTGTTTGCAAATTTCAGGATCATTGGAGTAGCGTGTAGTACTTCCATTAACATTATGATTGACATGGAATACTTGGCGTATCAAGAATGCCTTCAGATCTTATTGCATCAAGTTCAGCTCGGTATGTACATGTTTCACCAAGCACACGAGCGCATACAATTAACCTGCGGCCTGTACAAATCTATCACAACCAACGCAAGGATTGAGCAAACAAACCAGTCTACTACCACAGGCACAGTACATCGTCACGACCGTAGAGTATTCGAGTTCGCAGTCCTTCGCCACAAAAAGAAGAAGCTCACAACGTTTGCAAGATCACGACAAATGCGCCGCAGAAGAACCCCGAGGACGTCACGCCGCCCACCAACTCCACTTTTGTGCAGCGGTACGCGTGGGAGGTCGCGAACGCCTGCCGTGGGA
Organism: Globisporangium viniferum; assembly: GCA_023333705.1. Lineage (NCBI taxonomy): Eukaryota > Oomycota > Peronosporomycetes > Pythiales > Pythiaceae > Globisporangium > Globisporangium viniferum. The sequence continues at coordinate 6,641 of JAASFI010000962.1, read as the reverse complement.
GCCAGTCGTACTTGATGCGGTTCGCGAACTTGCAGTGCATCGTGAAGAACCGCTTCAGAGGCTGCGACACGGATCTGCACTGCACGGGGTACCCGTAGACGTCCTGCAGACAACCAACCAGGTTCTCTGGCGTCAGCCCTTTTCCTGCGGGGAAGGGCGGAAACTGCACTCTCTCCGAGTTGATCACGTGCTCCAGGACGTCCTCCACGTTTTCTTGCAGGTACGGATCGTCGTCGTCGCCGTTGACTTCGGGAAAGAACTGGCGCTCGATGGCCTCAATCTTCCTGTCCAGCTCGTCTTGATTTCCGACTCCTTGCGGTTCTTCTTCTCCTGCTTCTTTGTGCATCAGCTCTGCAATCGCAGCGTCGCACGTCTCTTGCTGCTTGTGCACCTGCGCCTCGTAGCCCTCCACTACTGTCTTCCGCATATCACAGAGCTCACACGAAGCCACATAACCGTCACTGTCATCGCCTTTGGTGACGCGGATGCTGTCCCAGTGCGCTCCGAACTGGGAGACATACGCATTATCGCGATCTTCGTCCAGGAACCGGTCACCTAAGCCAGCGTGGGCCGCGTTCAGTGCTTCTCGAACGCTCTCTCGCGTCCACGCGACTGCAAAACCGCCATCGTTATCATTCTGCTGCTGCTCGGAAGGCTGGTAGTAGTCCCAGAGCGAGATCGCCATGGGGATCGTCGCCGTGTAGTCGCCATACGACGAGAGGAAGAGCTGCTTATCTGCACACGCTGGCAGGATGAACTTGTCGAACGCGCCAACGACCGACAGCAATTGCGCATAGTAGCCTTTGGGATAGCGAGCCTTGTCCTTGTAGTAGTTGTCACGCACCGGGTCCTTGATCCTCATGTACCTGCCCGGGTCGTCGTCCTCATAGTGCGTCCTGTCGCAACAGACCATCATGAGCGCTTCGTCACCCACAATGCGCTTCGGCACGAGCTCGAACCAGTCGTTCCAGCACTCTTGCAGCAAGTGACAGCCGTGACGCGCTGCGGGCAACGACTCTAGCAGCGCGGCTTGGGTCAACTCGACGTCGTTGCGCAGCGCGGCACTGCACGCGGTGAGCAACAGCACCACGTCGCCTAGCGGCAGGAAGTCTAGCACCACGCCCACGCGCAGCACCTTCGCTAGCAACAGGTGCGTCTGCTCTGGTGCTTCGTCCGCCGCGCCTCCCATCTCTGCAATTGTTGGAGTCCTCTTGGGCATTTGATTTGACTTGAGATTTGTGGGTGCGCTTTCTGCACCCACAATGCCTTTTGTTTTCCAGTTTCACCCAACTCGGGATGGCTCGGATTGTGTAAACCGATATCGATTTATGCTTAAAAGAAGTTGAGTTGCTTGTCTTATTAGTACCCATTGCTTGATTAATGGATACGTACCAAGTTTCTACTCAAATTTTAATGGGTAATTATCTTGTCAAACTGTTTTTCGCATCTCGGTTCCATAAGACTCGGAATATTTACACAAACTGAAAATTTCATTCAGTCTAATCACAATAAAATGGCCACATATTTGGCCACATGTTTTTATTTTTTCACACCTTCGTTACGTGATTGATCATAATATGATATGAAGCAGGGTTTGGAAACAATAATTGTTGTTTTCCATGATTTTCCATTATACAGGGCCATTATTGAGGGAGCCGGTCACCATCCATAAATCCCTGAGAAATTATGTCCATGTGGCCCTACATATGAAAGCAAAGGCGTGATGCGAGATCTTGTGACGTCTGCCGCTTTGATTGCCACCGGTTGTATCAAGTAGATATCCAGCAAAAGCCAGCATTGGTCCCTCCCTCATTTCTCTGTGAATGCTCACTCCGAGCGCTCTTCGGTCTTTGCTCAACACTTCAGATAGCTTCATTCACAAACTTTTCGAGCTTCACCAAATTCTCCTATCCCACACCGCTAGCTACCCGCCATGCCGTCAGTCCCGTCAAGCAAGGATCTTGTTCAAATGCTCTTCGAGCTCTTCGACGACGAGAACGGCAAGTGGCGTTGCCAAATTTGCAAGAAGACTCGCACCCAAGATGTCAGCAAAGAGTACACTAACCTAATCGATCACCTCGGCCGAGATCACAACAAGGAAACGATCTTAGACGCGTTCAACAAAGTCCAGCAGCTAGGTGTGGAAAATTGCAGCTTCATCGAGATCGATCAAGGCTCCAATGACATGCATAACTGACTAGACTGGATTATCATAGAGAAGTGCGAATTGTCGATGTGTGAGAAGCAGCGCACACGACTGAACACCAAGTTGCCGAAGACGTACACGAAAACGCTGAAGCCCTATATGATGTTTCTCGCGAAAGTTGTTCAAGCTGCAATCGCCTGCAAGCTCACGCAGAAGAAGGTGGGCATTCTTTTTGATTGCTGCACCAACACCGACAGCGGGTACCATTTCATTGCCTTCTTTGCGGTGTGTCCGCCATCGGACAAAACCAGCACTGAGCGGACTCGAGAGACCTACCAACCCGCATTCGAAGCCATGGAGACGAGTGACTTTGATGCTAACGCAGTGATCGACTGCCTAGACGACGTCCTCGATAAGTACGGCATCGAACTCCAACAGCTCTGCTTTCTAGTTGGCGACAACGCCAACGTGAGTGTGTCGATGGCGAAGAAGATTGACTTGCCGCTCATTGGATGCGACAGCCATCGTCTAAACCTCGCGGCAGAGACCCACATCGACGCCAACAAGAATGTGATCGACAAAATCTCGGAGTTGATGCGATTTCTGCGCACCACCAAGCGAAGGTCATACTTGTGTCATCTCGATTGCCTGATGCCTAATCTACGGAACCAAACTCGCTGGTCCTCGTGCTTCATGGTCATTGAGCGCCACTTTCACTTCACACCGCACCTGGACGAGACAGACCACGAGCTCGCGCCATACATCCCAAGCGCAGCACAAACGATCGAAGTAACAAAGGTGTTGAAGACTTGAAGAAGTTCGAGTCCATCAGTCTGAAGCTGCAGCTCTCCAGTGGTGTCACTCTTTGAGGCGTTCGAAACATGATTAACAAAGTGCTGAGCGAGTCCCCCCAAAGCTCCAACGGCACCTGGCAATCGACTCTCATGTAGTGGCGTTCCCCAGCTTTGACGCCGGGATTTTTAAGCTCATGACCATTGAAAAGGCATCTTCGAGGGTTTTGTGGCAGAGCCAACGGTCCCAAGCGACGCTGACAACAATGACCTAAGCTACGCTGATGCTGCGCTTCTGGACGAGCAAGATACGCGAGTGAAGTCCAAATGCATTGATCTCAGCTGGATCCCCGCGACATCATTGTGTTTTTTAGGTACACTCGCTCAATCTGGAACGAACTGTCCGTCGCTGGGGTGTTACTAAAGAGCAGTTTCGTATTCCGGCTGCTCATGTACGCGCTGTCCTTGTCCGTCATTGCTATCCTGCCGCGCAATGTCGACGGCAGGACGTCGCAAATCATTGCTGCTTACAATTTGTCGCCCAATCAAGTTTAACAGTTAAGGCTATCAGTCTTGAAGAGGAAGAAGTGTTGTTCTGTGAATTTTGCGCTTTTTAAATATCGAGAAGAAGCAACCTAACACCATATATTTCAGATGAAAGCTGAAAAGAGAGACATCGCGGAGTGCAAGAAAACACTGGGTAGAGAGTTCACCGACAACATGTTGTATACAATGCTTTCGGTGGATGCTGAGCTGTGTGCGAGACAGATCAAGCGAGCACGCCACGGTAAGTTGCAGCGCAAGAGACGCGAAGTCGACGACGAGGGAAAATATGAGATTGTGTGACCTTAGGATACTTTTGTTTTGACATGACCATGTAATGGATACTTTTGACTTGGCGAAGGTTTCAATGTGATCTAGACGTCAGACAGACCTTCTCTGAGGCTCGTCAGAAAGAGCTGTTTTTTAATAGAAAAACCTAAAAAATCAATTCCCAGAAAGAATCGAACTATACGGCGATCGGAAACAGCTCTCAAACCTAGCAAATTCCTTGATTGAAGCTGTATTGGTCATTTTCATCTCTCTCCGCCCTGTATAAAGCGATATGATATCAACCGGAAGAGATTCTAAAACCTTTCAAATTGCTTGGTTGAAGGGACCTCCCAAACTTTGGTACGGTTTCTTAATATCGTAATGTGTGAGCAACAAAAGGGTTAGTTCATTACTTTGTCATTTTACACTGCAAGAATGTCACCAACAGCGATGAAGGAAATGACGCACCAAGTTTGCCGAGTTGCATCAGGACTTGTGCATTACTTTTACATAGCTTCTTGAATGTCAGGCAGCTATACATCACCAATCCATCGATCCGTGCCACACAGAAAGTTCAAGGGCCAATCGATCGAAGAAGGCAAGCGCTACTCTCATATAGCGTTCGTGCTGACCTCCTTGCAATGCAGTTTGATGCTCTACCAGCTGTCCTGAGGGTGGTATACAGTGGACGACTCGGTTCCCGTGGTGCAATTCTCAACGCATCAAAATTCTGATCAAAAGAGTGCTGCTAAAGTGGGGGCCATCTAACGCCAACATCAGTGCTGACTTCTTATATATACATACAGCCACACTGTCAGCCTGCATTCCCAAGATCATTTCCTCCGACAATATTATCGACGCTTTGCACGGTATCTCGAACTTTGGACATGAAGTGTGATGGGGCTATATTGAAGCTCTCATCTCGCGAGTTTGCAAATTCGTGTTGGCTAACATATCCGCATCTTCAAGAATATCACCGTGTTGCACATGCTAAGTTATTTCACTCGTTTTGTGTGAGGTAATAGTTTGTGAGAAAAAAACTGAGTTTTGCTATTCATTGGTCCCCTAAGCAAATAATAATTTGCCCTTAGCATTTAAATCTAAAGTTCAATGGTTATTGTTGTTTGACATGCTTTGGACGAATGCGTCAACTAATTTGACTTAGCGGAGTGGGCATGACCCTCCTGTGGTGTTAGGCTGGGTTCGATCCTGTCCGTTCATTAATTAAATTCTCATTTGTTCACATATATAGGTTGTTAAGTATCCTAGCGTCAGATAAAAAATACTAGTAACTGCGATGCAGGAAATGACCTACCAAGTGTCATGTGCCTCCGACCAAGATCTCTATTCAATAGGGAGCGTATATGCCAATGTTGCTTGGTCGTCTGGAACAAAACAACGATAATTCGAAGTTACTACTGAAGTCAGTATGCAACATACTGAACAACTGGCGCCTGGACCATATTTCTTAAAGGAAAGAAGCTGGAATGTTTACTTGTTTTGTACAGTTTGCCCTAACACTGGGGAGTCTAATGATTAGCATATCCTGTCCAAGTCGAATTGTACAGAAGGTAAAGTCCAACTTTGCATCAGAACAATGTTTGATTGGTCAAATTTCTCCAATGGAAGAAGTATATAACATAGAATGAATGATGCTCAGGGCCTGCTTAATATGATTGTCTGATTTCATTTTAGAGTGGAACGACCAGATTCCAGCTCGAGTAGCTATTTGATCGCCAGCTAGATAAACTGTAAAACTAAATATCAAAACATGACTCCCCCGTGGGAGGACAAACTGTAAACGGCATCAAGTATCGGTCAAAGTTGCATCGAGTTTTCATTGCATCATTTTTATAGGTTGCAAATGGCTCGCACCCGAGCCAAAAAAGAAGTGAGTGACTTGCTTTCCGGAACAAATAAACTTATCCTTCAGTAACGTGCATCAGAAGGCAATTCTACTGTATATATTAGAATGTTCATTACACCCACTAATTGTGGGTGTCAGATTTGATGGTAAGAAGAGTGGTAAATTCTTTTTCTAACCGCCTGATTGGCTGAATCAAAATCGTCACTCAAAAAATTACCGCCCAGAATTTACCACTTTTTTGTGGTAAATTCGTTGTGGTAAATTCTGTTCAGCGCCAAGCTCGGTGATGCGTTCGCTTTGCTTGTTTTGCACGTGTTGTGTGAAGTGAGAAGCGGCCATGATCACACGCAAAGGCTCCAACACAAGCACACACAAAGAGACCAACAGGTAATGAGTTAGTACTCTGGCGGTGGTGAGGGACGTGCTGGTGATCGATGGGGGCATTACCTGTATGCAGCGTGAGACAAGTGAATGCATGCAATATCTCCCTCTTTGAGCAAACAGATTTTGCCACTGCAGTACATTCAGTTTGGGAGTACCGCCACGCCACAATTCGCCTTCATCGCAGCTAAACACTGAGTGACCACTCGACGAAGTGCTTGGTGAGCACGATAAGTTGTGCATTATGATACTCCAAGCTAAAAATGACCATGAGCCTAGCACTCAAGTTGGTACTAGTATAAGAAAACCATAGCTTGCTCTATTCGAGCGCGGTCTATTTGTTATACAGTCCGCTTTTGGACCGCGCTCTAAACTCTAAATGCAGGGCGTTCTATTCGAAGGAGGCATACTATTCGGTATATACGTTGGTACAGACCAGACGCAATGTTTGAAAGGTTAACATTTCAAGCATCAGCATTGTTAACATTTCAAACTTTATCCCTGTAGATTTTTTCTTGCATACAAACCTGCGGTCAAAGTAGGGCGACATTTCCGATATATTCACTGCAGTCATGCAAATAGCTACACGTTTTTCATACGCACTTTGAAATTCTTTGACATGAGAGAAGATACGAAAACACTT
>JAASFI010000961.1:0-13421 GCA_023333705.1 Globisporangium viniferum | reverse complement strand
CTATTGCGTGAAGTGAATCAATCATCGGGTCGTGAATGCACTCTGGAAAACAGGGACTCATGCATCCATGCAGTCGTGCTGTGCTGTCATGGATGTAGATCGAGTTGCGAAGTGGTTTGGTCGGCAAAGCAAGCAATAGCTTCTCTTGGTCTTGCTGTACTGCTTTAAGAGTCCTCTCAGCGCCTCGCCCATTGTTGTCACGAAGAACTTGATCCCAGATTCCTTGTTCTTTTGCTTCTTTTGGTTCAGAGGCTCGCCTTGCGCGCTCGATTCCCGTTTGCAATTTTGTGTCCTTATCGCTGCTGTATCCTGCTTCAGAATCCGCTTCACTTTCTTGTGCACTCTCAGGCACGCTCTCTTGGTCGCTGCTTTCATCGCTTTCAAGGTTGACACCTGTGCTCCTCGGCTCTTCGCTACTATCACAACTGAGTGTTTCGCCTTCGACGAGAGCATCCAAGAAAATTTCACGCTCGGACTGGGAAAATGAGTACAAGGTAGACATGTACACGGGCGTTTTCTTTCTGGTGCTTTTGGCTCCGGTCTGCTGTGCGTCGTCTCTCCAAAGCCAATACTCTGCCTTCGAGCGCACGTACTTTTTGCGGAACTACACACACACATACACATAGACGGAGTTTGTTAAAAATAAACCCAACAACGCAAATTATTGTAAAGAAATATTAGATCGGTACCTGCTTTCCATTGATTTGTTTATTGCATTCTCTGCTCAGTCGTTCCGCAAACGTGCTCCATGCCTGGCACTCCTTTCCATTCGTATCTGCTTTTTCTATACGTCTGAAAATGCTCTCGTCTGTGTACTGCATCTGGATAAATGCTTCACTGCGGTTGGAGTTCACGTGAGGCGAGCATCTCTCTACATGTTGGCGCCGCGCCTTGCTTTTTGCATCGTTTTCAAGAGTGTTTGCTTGTGCGCGATTGGCCGGGATGAGCAGCTTGGCTGCCAAGTCGTGGTGAGTTGGACACGTGACGAGAAGAGATCGAGCTTGAGGTGGTTCTGCTGGAGTCCGGGTGAGTAGAGAAGAACGAGTACTGGCTTGGCAGGTGAGGGAGGGTGGAAATAATGTGGTTGGTCTTGAAAGAGGCTCTGTTGGCTTGTGATTGGCGTTAGTCCGGATGCAGACTCTCCTAACGCAAGAGAAATACACGCCACACTGCAGCAAGGGGGTGAGAAGTCTAGAGCTCCGTGGTCAATGTTGAGGTCGATGGCGCACAAGTGATGCGCGAGCTTGCCACACAGCGAGCTGCTGCATGCGCGCAGTTCTTCCAGCTCCGGGTGTTCGCATTCCGCACCTCGCCCACATACGCCTTCCTGCCCATATGGACAGTCCTCGTCAGAGCTGAGCAGCTACATGCTCTCTTCGCTCTCGAAATGTTTTTATTTGGCTACAGCCTCGTTGGATGAGGCCATCTTTCTTGTCTGGCCTCACACAAAGCGTGAGTGTGGTACCTCGCATCGCCAAATGGAACGCCACTAAAACTAAAGTCTATCCCATTTAATAACGCCCCTGAGAATCGCCCATATTGGTATGGTTTGTAAAATACGTTGTTTTAGTGTAAAATTGAGCATTTAGCGTAAAACAGTGACTGCATCCGATTGGCCAAAAGAAACCAGAGCTGCACAAAAAATCCCACATCAACTGGCTTTCTCAGTCAAAATTTAGCTCAAGCAGAAGTCATGCAACATGGTTGGCGACGATGGAGTGCCTGCGCGCACACGCAAAATCCGCCGCCTAACAAAGTCTGTGGCGCAGCTAATTGTCGATGCGCATGCTTACTTCGATACTGAATCGCGCTGAGAACGGCGAGACGACGTAACGCAGTCGCTGAAGCGCACCGCGACGTGTCTTCAGGTCTCAGAGACACTCGTGAAAAAAGCCTGCCGGCTCGAGCGCGAAGGAGAGGACTTGCCGAGCGACACTGAGAAGGAAACGCGAGAGAGGAAGCGCAGTGTGCCAGAAACGTTCTACGCGGACATTCGAGCTAGCATTTTCGCCATGTACGCTGAGAAGAAGCGCGTCACGCTGGACACTTTGCTCGCAGAGCTCAAGACGCGGGTCAGCACCAGATCATCTGTCTGGGTATGGAGCCGCACTACTCTCCACCGCGTGCCTACTGAGAGCATGGCATTCAGCTACGGCCAGCGCTCCACCCACCACAAGTCCCTCTACGAGAAGCGCTCCATTGCCCTGCAGCGCCTTCAGTACATCTAGCGAGTTCGGAGCTACCGTGCAGAAGGACGCCAGATCTATTACCAGGATGAGGCGTGGGTCACCAAGAACATGACCCCGTCGAACGTCTGGCTGGACGAAAGCGGCAATGGGGGATGAAGGTGCCTTCGGGCAAAGGCATGCGATCGATTGTCGCTCACGTCGGTGGTGAGAGTGGATTCGTCAGTGGTGCGGCTCTGATCTTCCGAGGCAAGAAGGCGCTCGCTGGCTCAGACTACCACACTGAAATGAACTCTGCCGTCTTTTTAGACTGGCTCGAGAAGAAGGTGTTTCCATCGCTTCCTCCACGGTCAGTTCTCGCCGTTGACCGCGCGACATACCACACAACACTGACCAAAGAATCCCAGCCAGCAAAAGCAGTGTCCAGCAAGGTGGGGTTGGTTGAGTGGCTACTTGCAAAAGGGGTCCAGTACGAGATGGACGGCGCAAAGTTGAGCACACGAGACGCGTTCATGGCTCTCAAACGGGTCGAATTGATCGACATCTGCGCGCAACACAAGCCAGTGCCAGTGTTTCAAGCCCAAGAGCTGGCACGAAAGTTCGATTGCAACATCCTGCTTCTACCATTTGCGCACCCCGAGCTGAATCCCATCGAGCTCATCTGGGCAGACATCAAAGGGTACGTCGCCAAGAAGAATGTGACTTTTAAACTCTCAGAGGTGGAGCGTCTAGCACACGAGTGTATTGCAGCGATTGGGCAAGATCAGTGGACCAAATGTGTGAAGCACTGCATCGAAGTGGAGGGTAACTACTATGCAAGTGCTGATGAAATCCCGTTTGATGAATAGCAAATTGACGCATTTTTCAATCACTTGGCATTTGACGAGATCGATGCCGAATTTCAATCTGATAGCAGTAGAACAATTGCAAGTCACCAACGTTTATAAATTCTCTACATTTTGGCACGAACAGAGTTTCAATTTTCAAATTTTCAAAATTTACCAGAGTCGTTATTATATGGGATAGACTTTAAGTATAGTGAATCGAAAACTTCTGAATTTCCGTAATTCAGTACGCTCTAAGACATTTTCTGCTTCTTTACTTCTGTATACTGATTTTTTTGGCGAAGTCACTTATATTCAGAACTTGAATTTAAGCGCGCGCTTAGAATTCTATCCGCTTCCCCTCTCAATAAACATCTCAAAATAGCAGTGATAAGGTAAAAGCGCTTACAACGCTAATGTCGCAATCGTAAAATGCCATACTAAGCAGTATGTGACTTTAAAGATATAGCTACGGCGAGCGCTTAAATTTTTTTAAGCGGCGCGAATGCAATACTGTCAACATCATATTTAGTTTCAGACCCTCACAGAGGAGGTTTGATTGAGACTGATGAAATATTGAAATTGAGTATACTATGGTGAAGTCCAGAGGCTACAAGCACGACGATGTTGACGTTTGCTAGAGAGCAAAAGGCAGCGATGTGAACAGTTGGCGAGTACTCTGCGAGTAATTTAGCAACGTTCTTTCGTATAAATATATAGATATATTGCAGTGTAGCTTGATGGCAGTAGAAGTGGTCGATCTAGCTGCTCATCATAAACAGTCGTCACTTCGTCTTACATCGCCAACTGAGTGCTTGAAATTTTGGATCATGCAGCAAGAACTACGTCGTCTTAACTCAAAAGGTGCATATCCACCTCTTGAAGTTCAACGTCGCTGCGATGGGAACATGCAAATTGTGGCTGTTTTTTTTAATTACATAGCTTGAGAATTCTCTATGTAACGCGACAATTTACTTTGATAAGTGGAGAACAATTATTCTACGATGCTTTGCGCAGTGGCTGTGGCAGCAGTCAAAGTTGCAAATTTGCATGCGCGCATTTGGTCGTGAGAGTCACAATCACCACCCTTGGACCCGTACTCGGTGTCCATGAACGTTCAGGACGTGATTGAACTGTTGCGCATGGATGTGGCTCCGTTTTACAAAACACCTAAGGTTCCCGCTCTCACATATCTTATGCAAGCACTGGCAGTTTCTGTGGGTGAACGCGCTCTCGACCTATCTTAGCGAGTTTGATCCCGACTTGCACATAAGGCACACCAAACTCAACTAATTTGAGCGCTTCACGCTCTTTGACAAAAATAAGTAAGAGAGAGAATTGCTTTTTACATTTCGTTTTCATCGATCTAACACGAAGACTCATATTCTCGCAAAACGAAGCCTCTCGACGCCACGGTTACCAACTATGAAGAGTGACTTGAGGCGCCGACCGTCGTGTTCGGATGAATGGGAACACGCAGATTATTAATACTAAATTTCAAATATGTATGAAATCTTGATAATTGATACTTGGTACTTGATACTTTTGACAACCAAGTACACCCCCATCCTATTCCGGATCTTTGTATTGTTGCATTTCACGTAGTTAGCGACGTTAACGCTAATGCATTTTATATGTAAATGCAGAATATAGGAATAACAAACGTGTTGATGTAGCGAGGCTCATGCTCATAGGATATTAACCAAGGGAAACATTTTTTGAAATGTTTGCTGTGTTTGGAGAAGAGAAAGTTAGGGTTCGCCAAGTATTAGCAGCGACCTCTGGTCGATGCTCTCTAGTGTAGACATCATATTCACAGTTTGAGCCTGTTTCTAGTGTTTGGTAGCCCATCCTTTGGTCTTTCCCGTACCGTAGAATGAACGAAACTTGGAGTCGATGTGTGGTTGATACAAAGTTCCTGAAAATCTCAGGACTAGGTTGTAGGACTTACTCCAACCTGGCGCTAAATCGTTCGACAGAATAAACAATAACAGCCATTGTATTTATCTGCTACCAAAGCGAATCGATTGATACAAAAATATGAAAGGGTAAAAATCGCATCAAACGGAATTGGACATTTTCCTCCAGTTTTGCCCGCGTCGTGTTTTGTAGCGAATCTGGTTTTGTCGTCGTCGAATCTGTTCTTGACAACCATGTGTTTTTTTTTACTGACTGTGAATGGGTTGACGACCTTTTGAGCCGATTTTTATCCAATCAACGCGTGGTTCTTCTTGTTGGCTCGTTTTCCCCTGTCGCCACTTTTCAGAACGCGACGCAAGGGTCCACATTTTGTTTTCAAGCTCCGACTTTGTGGCGTTCGACAATCGAGAGGCAGCTAACTAACCACAGTGTCTTAATTTGTATTTTTCATTTTGGGCAACTACCTTTACACGATTTAGAAATTACTTTACACACATTTGACACTGTGGTTAGCGGATTTTTTCTTGGAGCATGTTTCACATACACTCCTGGGTCGTGTTTTGCAGCAAATCTGGTTGCACGTCGTGTTTTGTGACTAGCCAGAGCGCCAGTTTCGCGGTCTCTTCCCCCCTCTCTCTTCTAATCCTTGCCTGTCATCCAATTGTGCCGAGTGTATTGGACTGCAGAACAGACAGCCAACGCGCGCAGCATAACAGGTCCGGCGGTCGAGCGAGTGATTTGATTCGAGTGTTTGATCAAGCGCGCGCGCCGCAGACGAAGAAGAGAGAGCGGCAAGTCATGTGCGTCTGCGTGTGTGTATGACTATGGGATATGAGGCTCTGTGATGTCATGCGATTATGCCGCAGCTGGATTTTCTTCTCTCTCGTGTGTGTGGTGGTTCCGATGGGTGCGCTCTCGCCAATTGCCAGCAGCTGAGCGTGTCCCATGAACAGAACAAAACAAAATTCGGAGGAAGGTGTCTGATTTATGGGGCTCTCTCGTTCGTTCTCTCGTGTGGTCATTTAGATAGAAGACGCGCAAGAAGCAGAATGAGAATGGCGCGACGACTGGTTGGCGCGGCGGTCGCAGTGGCAGGTGAGCAAGAGAGCGAATGCATGAATGCATAGGCGCGGCAGCCAGCGCGTGACGTGACGCTTTTCGTTGATGTGACGACGCTGTGGAACGAACGAGCTGTCATTTCTAACTCACGCGCTTGTTTTCCTTCTTTCGCTGTCTGTGTGTCTGTTGTTGTTGTTTATGGACGTTAGCGTTGAATGCGTTTGTGGCGACGACGGTGAGCGCTGCGGACGACATCTGCAGCGTGGAGATCTCAAAATGCTACATTGACGGCGGCAAGAAGACTTGTGACCGAGAGAACGCGGTGTGCCCGCCGTGCTTGGGCAAGATGTCTTCGGGCTTCCTCGATATCTTCACCAGCACAAAGTACGCGTGCTACCAGCTGAATGACGACTCCGAGTGCCCCGACAACTCGCAGTCGTGCCCAGCGACCACGCCGTCTCCTTCTCCGACTCCGACACCAAAGAAAACGCCGAAGAAGACACCATCAAAGACAAGTAGCAGCTCCGGAAGCTCCGATAGCAGCAGCTCGGGGAGCTCGACCCCCAAGCCAAGCAAAACGATGGCGTCGTCGTCCTCCTCGTCATCTTCAGGTTCGTCTTCGAGTTCATCATCTATCACCAAGACGCCAAAGCCGACGCCATCTCCGACGCCAAAGCCGACCCCAAAGCCAACGCCGACGCCGACCCCTTCGCCAACACCAACTCCAACGACTGCCTCTCCACAGGTTTCCCAGGCTTCGTCCCCTTCGAACGCGAATGCTGCGACTGACGACGATTCTTCCGGGACCTCCATCGGTCTCATCCTCGCGATCGCTGGTGGCGGTGTTGTGGTCGTCGCGGTGCTCGCCTTCTTCGTCTGGAAGCGCCGCCAAGACGATGACGATGACTCGGATGACGACGAGCCACGGTACCCTCCAAAGTCGAACTACAACCACGCCGCGACCTCGACAGCCTACGCTGCCGGTGCTGCGCCGACCGCGTTCAGCAAACCCATCCCGGCGCCATACGCGACTAACACCCAGGCCGTACCTGGACAAATGGTGACGTCGCCAGGCCACAACAACCACACGTACGCGATTCCTGTCGCTGGTCCCATCGTGGACTACGACAGTCCGTCGAACGTCGATCGCAGCCAGCGCAGCTTCTACGTCGACGCGCCATCTCAAGGCGACTACCGCCTGAGCGACCCGGAGAGCCACTCAAGCAGCGAAGGCGGTCGCGACGTGTGGGGGAACACCGTGGGCAGCTACCGCGAGAAGCGCACCCACAGCAACGTGTCCGTTGAATTTTAAGTAATGAACCCTTCGCTCCCTTCCTTCCTCCTTCCCCATGGCGATTTTGGAGAAGAGCGCTGGAGAGAGAAGAAGGACTCGCCCCACGAGAAAGAAAAAAGTTTTGTGATGTTTTTGTTTGTGAATAAGTTTGCTCCTATTTCTTTTTGGTAGAAAACCATTTTCCATTCGCCAAAGTCTCCTTTGTGCCTCGCTCTATGATGTCTTCTTCTTTCATTGGTTGATTCACTCCTCCAGCGCGTACAGCGCGAACGCGAGCTGCGAGCCAAAGCCCGCGGCGAAGCGCAGCGCGTACTTGTGCTTGTGCGCGCCGCCCTGGGCGAGACGAAGCGGCTGCGCGCCGAGGTGCTCGTCGTGGGTCTCAAAGTTCACCACGGGCGGCACGCAGCCCTGGCGCAGGCCCTCGACGGCGACCACGTCCTCGAATGAGACCCCCATCGGGTGGCCCGTGAACCCTTTCGTGTTGCAGATCACCAGTTTGGACAGCAGCTCGTCGCCAAACGCGTTGCGCAGCGCCACAATCTCCGTGTAGGCGCAGGACGCCTTGGGCGACGCGTTCGTGAACGTCTCGTGGCTGTAGTAGACGCCGTTGTGCGCGATCTCGGCGCGCGTGATGCCGAAATCCTTCTCGACGTCGAGCAAAAGTCGCACGAGCTCCTCCGAGACGTGCTTCGGGTCCAGCGACGCGCCGTGGTACGCTGAATTGCTGAAATACGACTTGAGCAAACGCACGTTTGGTCCCAGGCTACAAGAAGAAGAAGAAGAAGAGCTAGCGTACGCTGACGCGGACTCCAGCACAAGTCCGACAGCGCCGCCGCCGAGTACCATGCCGTTGCGGCTCTTGTCAAACGGACGAGCGGCTCCCTCCACAGTCGGCGCAGTTGAGGCAGCGCCGAGCACGCGGAACCCACCGGCGATCCACGGCATCAGCGTCTCGTTGCTCGCCGCGTCGCTCGCGATGACGACCACGCGCTCGCATTTTCCCAGAGCGAGCCAGTCCTGCGCCATGCCGATCGCCTGGGTCGTGCCGGCGCACGCAGCGTTGATCTGCGTGTTTGGTCCTCTCGCGCCGGTGATCTGCGCGAGCTGCGCATTCGCCAGCACCAGCAAGCGGAAGAGGATTTTGCGGTCGAGCTCAAACTTGCTCTCATCTGTTTCTTGTTCGTGGCCCTGGTGGAATCGGTTCGCCTCGGCGACTGCGGCGTTCATCGTCGGGAACGACGTCGCGTAGATGATCCCGACCGACGCCTGCATCTGCTCTGCGAGACGCCACTTGCCTGCGACGCCGTCGACGAGTTTCGCGCTCTTCAGTGCGTCGAGACCCGCGGCGACCGCGAGCTGCGTGGTCTCGTCCATCGAGCCCACGAGCGCAGCGGAGATGCCGTACTTCTTTTCGAGATCGAGTTTCTTGACCACCGCTGCTACTTGGACGCACTCGTCTCGCTTCGTGACCGGGTGGCGCACGCTTTCGCCGTCTGTGCGCTTGACTTCGACAATGTTGCGCGACAGGATGGCGTCTTTCGTAGCGTCGCTGAGCTGCTCAATGCAGTTCTCTCCGCGAAGCAGTAGGTCGAGCGAGTTCTGACCGTCGCAGGGGATGCTCTGACCTGGAACCCCAGCACTCACGCCCGTCACGTACACTGCACCCGCACGGCTCCACGCATCGTCGCTAGTCTTCTTAACAGAAGCAACGACAGCATTCGAGCTCTCTGCAGTCGAGTCCGCAGCTCTCCGCGCATACGTTCGATGGAACTTGGCGTCGATGCTTTCGAGGTAGAACGCGGCAGGCGCGATCGACGCAATCGGCTGAATGGGCATCGCACTGTGGTGACCGTAGACGCGCTCGCGGATGTCCATGTACACTGAGTACTCCTCTGCACTGACCTTCTCTCTTGCCGCGAGGTGCTCTTCGATGCTGAGCTTCGACGCCATGAGTTCGAGCGAGAACCTGGTGTTCGACGACGCGCGTCCGCGCACCGTGTACATGGACGCAATACTTCCCGAGCCGTACGAGAACAGGAGGATCCTGGAACCTTCCAGGTCAGTAGACCGCGCGTTCACCAGTGTCGCGAGGTTCACGTACACCGAGCCAGTGTAGCAGTTGCCAATGCGCTTGGCTGTGGTGCAGCCGGGCTTGACCTTTTGGTCGTAGCTCTCGTTCGCGAGCGCTCTCGTTGTCAGGTCCAGCTCTCTGTCGATCAGCGTCTTGTCCAGCGGCACCGACATCCATTTCTCCAGCGTCGGGTACTTGGAGTTGGCTCCCTGGCGGCGCGAGTCGAGGAACACCAGCTGCAATCGATAGTAAAGGCAACGAAGGTTAAGTAAGCTCAGTCGAACCAACAGCCAAGCATGCATACTCCAAGGATAAACGCAATACGTACTCTGGCAAACGACTTCTGCACCAGTTTGTTGTACGGCGAGTGGAAGACAGCGTAGTCAACAGCAGACACGTCGAACGCTTCGCCGTCACTGCGAGGAGCGACTCTCTCGTTCTTGTCGCAGAAGCGTAGGTAGCAGTCGTCCAGCGACTGGACGTAGCACGTCTGCGAGAGCATGCCGTCCACGGTCGGGTATTCGCTCGTCGGGTCCGGTTTGTAGAAATCCCACGCATGGCACGCACTGGTGACGCGCGTCTTGCTGTCGATCGCAAGCGGCGCGTCCGGGCCGATCAGCATGGCAATGCCGCCGCACCCGCCCGTTGGACGCGCCGGCCCGTTCGCGTACACCGCAATATCCGCTGCAACGACAATCGCGTAGCGTCCGTCCCAGGCCGAGCTTTCGACCCACGCGATCGCATTCAGCACGGCAGCGGTGGCGCCGTAGCACGCGTTGATCGTCGACGCGCCTTCGATGTTCGTGTTGCCGCTCTCTGCAAACAGCTGCATGAGCACGGTCTTCGTGGACTTGCTCTTGTCGACGAGCGTCTCCGTGCCGACCTCGAGGCGTCCGATCTCGTTCGAGTCAATCTTGTACTTCTCGAGTAGCCCCGCGACGCACGTCAGCGCGATCGAGTTCACGTCCTCGCGGTCGCCCGTGAACGCCATGGCGTCCTGGCCGAGCCCGATCGTGTACTTACCGGCCGGCACGTTGTTGTAGCGCTCGAGGTCGCCCTGGTCGACGTAGTAGCGCGGGAAGTAGACGTCCATGGCCAAGATGCCGACATTGCGGGGGCGGGGCGAGTCGTCCGCGAAAGGATCCATGGTGCTGTCTCTGTGTATGAGGTTTGGAGAGACGAGGCTACTAGTAGCGGACAGAAGGCAGCGAGCAGCTCAATGGGCAAGTTGCTCAGTTGCAGTAAATCAACTCGGTAGACGGACAGAGAGATGGCTCGGCGCTTGCTTCGTCTCGTGTGCGTGCGCGGTGGCAAGTTCCTGTCAGCTGTTCTCCACCTCAGGCTCGCGTTTGCGTTTGCGTTTGCTGGAGTCTCTGTCTGCTTGGTCTGTGTTTGTAACATTGATCTGAGATATGTTCATAACCTGAAGTTAGTTACAAGCGTTACATAAAATTAACTTATAATACCACAGACACGAAAATGGAAACGTTTCAAAAGTAGTGTGAAACAGACAGGAAAGCCAAAAGCTGCGAAACTTTGCTTTGTGCACGTTTGAGGCTTTTTTCTACAAAAGTGGGTGAGATAATCGTAACTGGTGTCTTTTAAGGTGAGTCACTTTGTAAACACGGTCGACTAAATTAGCAAAAGCTGGTAAAGTTGATGGATGATTTTATCAGAAGACGATGTAAACGTAAACGAAACCAAGTTTACGTCTTTTTAAACCACGTAAACCCGTCATAAACCTACACCACAATTGCAGCATACAAATATAATGTATACATGTACCTTTTACAGCGCATACGAATAGTCGTACGCATTATAAAGGACCTGAGCAACAACCTCCCATGCCTCGTCAATTCAGCTTCGAACGACGGACGTCACAACAGAACGCGAACAAGAGCGAGAGCAGCACAGGATGGCGGCGGCGCAAGCGAAGATCACGAGCGAAGAGACCCGCTGCGCACACGCCGCAGTGATCGTACGTGCGCCTTCATTCGCTCATCCCATGCTGGCGACTGTGGACTGCGTGCTGACATAGGCTTTCTCCTCCTCTTCTCTCTCTCTGTAGGGCGACGAAGCGCTGCGAGGCAAGCTGCTCGGCTCGGGGCCGATCCTGCACAAGGTCGACCAGCTCGTCGCGGAAGTGTGCAACGTGTACGTATGTCTCTAGCTTGCGCTGCTAGGCAACGTGTGGCCGCTGTGCTCTTGCGGGTAGCTGACGACTGACTGCTGGTTGTTTGTGTTTGGCTGCTTGCACCGCCGCACAGGATCGCTCAGAAGCCCGTGGTGACGGTTGCCTTCGACGCGTTCAGACTGCTTCGCCCGGTGTACCACGGCGATTTTATCCGCCTGGAGAGCCGCGCGATCAGCGTCAACAACTCGTCGATGGTGTGCCAGGTACGATAGAGTTATTGATAGTGGTTGCGGCGCATTCTTCCACGAATGAATCACACACACTGAGCGGTGGTATACTGCGGTTTTCCCTATCTCTAGGTCAGCGTGTACCGTCATGACTTCCCAACTGGCGAGTTCCAGCTCACACACAATGTTGTCGCGACTTTTGTGGCGTTGAATGAGGACGGCAAGGCGCACAAAGGACTCCCGAGTCTCTACGATCCTCAACGCCCCGTCGAGTGCGAGCAGCTCCAGGAGCTCGCCAAGAAGCGGAAGGAGCTCAGCGTCCACTGGAACAAGGCACAGGAAGACGTGACCAAGATCGAGCGCGTCACGCATAGCATGATCCCAAAGCACAAGTACGAAGCAGGACGCAAGGCGATCGACATCCAGACCACGGTCATCGAGACGAGACACACGTTCCTGCTGAAGCATGCCAACCTGCACCGCAATGTGTTTGGCGGCGTGCTTCTCGAGTGGATGGTGTGTTTTGATTACAAGTGGTCCATTGGTCCATTTTTGCTTTGTAGAATTACAGTGTGCCATACTGATCGCGTTTATGGACGGACTATGATGCAATTCGTTCCTTCTTCTAGGACCGCTCGGCGCTCTACTGCGCGCGCAACTTCACCAAGAACTACAACATGGTGACCATCGGCATGGACCGCGTGCACTTCAAGCTGCCGATCTTCCTGCAGCACCTCATCAGCATTCGCGCGCGTATCTGTCGTGTTCGGTGCGTGAATTTACGCGGAGTTTATGATGGATCATTGATTGAGTTGTGTGAACTAACGCTCTTTGCGTGCTTGTTTTGTATAGGAAATACTCGGTCGAGGTTGAGATCGCAGTGTACCGTGGTACTGAGAAAAACCACGTTCTCGAGCTCTCTCACACTGGGTACAGTGTCTAGTTTAGTTTGTTTGACTTGTCATTAGCCTGTTGGTTGCCCTCTTGATAGCTAACTCTTTGTGTTTTTTGTGCACCGCAGCTACTTTGATGTGCTCAACATTGAAGACGACAACCGCACGCGCGAGATCCATCTGGACGTGACTGCGGACGAGGACGACCAGGACGGCATGCAGGCGCTGCTCAAGGCGTATCGCCGCCAACAGTTCGAGAAAGAGGACGCGGAGCTGCTCGCGATGCCTCCGATCCCTCTCTCGGCGCCGAAAACTTTCATTCCGTCGCCCACAGCGCGCATTTAGAAAGTCCCTGAGAGAAAAGAGTTCATCTCTTCACAATTCGATTTCATACATGAGTGAGTGGAGCAAGAAGAGAAATGGCTACAGAACTACACCTTTTCCAGCTCATGTTATGAAGACCTTTGGTTCAAATCATGAGCGCCTCAGCTCAAATCAGGAGGCCTATCAAATAGAATATCATGCAACTGGACAGTTCGTGTGTGGACCACATAAAATAATTAAGGTGAGAAGGGAATGGCTTTGGGCGGGAAATACGAGCGAGTAAAGCGCGCGCGGAGCTTCCGCGCGCGCAGTTGTTTTGCCATCACTTCCAGATTTGCCGCCATGGTGAAGCACGACCAGACCCTGCACCATGCTGCCAAGCTCCGCATCCTCGCCGCTGCCAGAGAAGACCGCGATTGGAGATCGGTTGCCTCGGCCCACGAAGTGAACGAAAGAACGGCAGCAAATTGGGTCTCGACTGCTCGCACG
>JAASFI010000960.1:0-13429 GCA_023333705.1 Globisporangium viniferum | reverse complement strand
CGGCATCTCCACGTCGGACCTGATCATCCGCATCGTCGCCGAGTACGACACTTTTATTCGCCGCAACCTCGCGCGCGGGTACACGGGCAAGGACATGAACGTGCCGTTCATGAAGGAGCAGAGCATCAAGTTCGACATGGCAGTAGATAAAGTCAAGCACGACGTCGACGGCTTCGTGCACAAATGGGTCGGCAAGGCCGAAGACATGCAGCACGGCTTCCTCGACCTCTTCAGCAAGGACGGCCGCCTCGTAAGTGTTTCGTGTACATCTTTCTTGATGGTGGGGTATTTGTATTTTCGGTCATGTTCTAATTTCTCTTGGTTTTGCTATGAACCTCTCTAAAACACAGCGCACATCGTTCCGAAAACGCCGAAAGATCATCAAGGAGCGTCTCTCGGAGCGCTTGTCAGACATGGCACGCGAAGGTTTATGCTAAAGCATCCCGTCCATCCAGAAGAGCCCATTAGCACCAGCCAGCCAGTCTGATGCCAACAACAGCAAGAGGACGTGACGTGACGGCTGTGTGCAATGGAGACAAGAAAGAGAAAAAAAGGTATTTGGAAGAACCGTTTTCATACTGTTTTCTCACTGGGGGTGAAAGCCATTTTCGCTATATTTTTCTGCATAGTGTGTATTGGAAACGAAGAGGGGGAAGATCGAAAAAGAACCAAGAAATTAAATACAAGCGCCACAAACAGAGCAAACGCATGCACGTGTTCGTCCACTCACTCCACATTTGCTCTCTGCTGGCTAACTAACCCTTGTGCATTGCAGATCGCTCGCTCTCCTCTCAAGCGTAGCCGTGCTTCTTCATGCCCGAGGTGACGACGTTGAGCACGAGACGCACTTTGCCCGCCGAGCAGACGCGCGTGACCTCGCGGCCGTCGTTCTGCGTGATGAACTTGGAGTCAAAGTACTGGTATCATATCAAGACAGGAATGAACGCATACACACTCCGGTCAGTCAGTAGGAGTCCCTCTTTGAAGCCCAGAAATAGTTTCTCTTCATGCACACATACCTCTGGAGGCGAACCTGTGAGCCACGCTGTGAACTGCTGCATGAGCGAGGACGAGAGCGGCTTGAAGAGCGGCACTTCGCGCGTCGTCGAGCCTGCGAAAGTCGGCAGATGGACGGACCCGTAGCCTCGGATCACGTCGCGACCGAGCGCGTCGAGCCCGTAGACGCTGAGCACGATGCGCGGCCAGCCGAACGGGTTCGTGCTCTTGAATGACACGTCGATGGGGAAGTTGAGCACGATGTCGTCGTCCTGGTTCGACTTGTACGCCATCTGGGAGAGCCCGGCGTCCGCGCCCTGCGTATGAACAACCAATCAGTCATTAAGACACTCCGGTGTTATGAGGACAATGAACCGAAGCGTATGTCTTCTTACGTGCAGCACGCGCCAGTCGGTTCCGTACGTGATCGCGTACCGGCAGTAGAGGTTGTTCACGTCCAGGAACTACCAGATCCAGAGACGCAACATGAATATGAGTGGATGCATGGAGCCCGCAACACATTGCATAATGACTGGGCTATGTAGTCTACACATTTCCAAGAGCTCACTCACATGGATCGCTTCGACTTGGCCGCTGTAGATCACGTGGAAGCCCGCGGCTGGCTGCGCGCTCGGCGTCGCCATCACCGACAGCCCCGCAGTTGCGCCACTTTTGCCTAGTGGTGGTAGTAATTGAAATGCTGCTGACGCTGCTGCTGGTGGCCCTGTGTCGCTCTTCGCTGCTTGGGCTGCTGTGTTGCCAGTCGCTTGCGCTCTCGCCACCATTTTCAATGACCTGTGTGAGTGTATCCATCTTCCGGGATGATGTGCTGCACCCAGTTTTGTCGCGATGTGCCTCTTCAGCCCTTGAGGTTTTAAAGAGCTGTAATCTTTGCAAGGTTTTTCAGTCTCGCTAAAAGAAACCTCACTAAGGATCCACCCGTTAAAATGAGTATCACTCTTACCTATCTTAGATATTTTAAGGAGGTAAAAACGAAGATTTATCGCTAGAAATGTTCAAAAATACTATTTTTTGTATCGAGCTTCAAATAGCAATACCGGTGTTTGTGAACACTTCGTCGGTAAACCGATGAAGTGTTCACAAATATTGGTTGCTCTTTGCTCGAATTGGTAGATTTCTGGGTTGAAAAATGTTCATATTTGCCGTGAGACATGTGACAGGCTTCGGTGTAGTACTATCGCAAAAAACCGTCAAATTACTATTTTACATAGTAATGTAGTAGTGTTAATATACTATCGAGTTGATGTTTGCCATATTAATATTGGTATATTCATTAAGTTTAAGTGACTTGATAGTTCATTACTACCGGATTACTATTCTTGTGCATGCTGAGTGAGACTCAGATGCCGGCCGTAAGCCTGGATATACCTCACAGTCCGCTACAAGCCAAAGAATTGACATGGTCTTGACTGAAAAAAGAAAAGCATTGCAACAGAAACGCTATGACAATCGACTGCATACTTGTAGATAACTCCCACTTGTTTGTTCATCCTTGCCATACATGTTATGAAAGTATAGGCATCCCAGGATTATACGGCTGCTGTACTAACCTTTCCTGCGCTGATCAGATATCATCACCCCCTATACGGTACTCAGTAATAAAATGCATTGCTACGTGAGTGTCTCCATTATATAAGCCAAGGTGAAGGCAATTATCTCAAACATTGGCATCCACCCTGTCACTAAATTTAACACTACAAAATTCAAAGCGCCTGGACTAAAGCAAACATCTGCTGCACGTAATCAGATATACTTGTGCTGTAAGGGAATCCACATTGAAGGGTACAACTCTATAATACCCGTATTGCATGAAGATCGCAGTACACGAGTGCGTGTGCGTTTTGTGTCAAATTTCAGGTCCAAGTACAACATATATAACGAACAACGCTAGCTGAGGTTACAGTTGGTAGCTGTATCGTACACTAACACATGCACGCTGATCGAAATATGCAATGACGTAAGTAGCGCGTCATTTTTTGACGCGAACTGTAGACAGAAGAACTGACAGTAAAGGTAATTACCAAACTGCGTTTTAACTGTCGTGTACATTGTCCTCCTATCTCTTCTACTTTTCTACCGCTACATTCACGTACAAACTCCACACATCGAGTGGAGGTACAGTACACCAATTTGAAAAGGTACATCATCCAACTTGTCCAAACATGAATACTTTCAAGCGCAAGTACAGTAATCTAATGATCATGATATCATAGCTCATATTTAGCAATTATGTAAAAGTCATACATACGAAGTGTCGTATTGGACTGACTGGTAATAAGCGTATCAACTTGAAATTTCATGTAACATGGTTACCGGTATAAACAATATATTAAACTTGATTTTGGTATGGAAAAGAATTTTGGATACACATCTGTGAAGATAGTAATTTGGTAGTACTAACTATAGTATTTTGGTCGCAACGTATTACTATAGTACTAGCATTTTGGATTCTGAGGTCGATAGCAAAGTAAAATACTATCAGACCCCCAGATGCGATAGTACTACAGAAGCCTGCATGTGACCCCCGCCGCCCAAAAGCCAAAAGCTCAAAGCGGCGGCAGGTGGAAACAAATGGAAGCGGAGCGCGAACTGCGGCGCGAACTGGACGCGCTCGCGAAGAAGCGCGCGGCGCTGGACGCCCACAGTGAGTATTACTGTGCTAATGGATCTGCTATAGAGCTTGGTGTGCATATGTCTGCGCATGTCTTCCAGTACCTACTGGTGCTAACGTGGATCTCTTCTTGTGTTTGTGTGTGTGTGCCTCTTTGTGGTTGGATCTGCAGCATCAGCGTCTGGCCCAATTGGAAACGGCAAGAAGAACATGCTTGCTCGACTTGGTGGTGGCAGCAGAGATTCGCCTCGTGGCGACGGTGGCGCGGGCTTTCGCAATGGCGCAGCGAGAACGGTGCTGAAGGAGAACTCGTTTGCCGACAACCAGCGTGGAGGCGGCGGCAAGCGCGGCAACAACGACCGCGCCGCTGCAGTCTCCAAGCGTCAGCGTCTACAGTCTGCTGATGAGCGGAGTGGCCGAACTGCTACTGGTGACGGTGCAGAGAACGCGAGCGAGCGCAAGAAGCGCGCGGTGGCGCCGTACACGCAGAAAGACACGATGGCGCGCAGCCGACGCATGTTTGGCGCGCTGATGGGTCATTTGGGGAAAGCAAAGGCGCAAATCGAGCGCGATAGTGACTTGTTCAAGCGCCAGGACTCCAAGCAGCACGAAGCCGAGCAGCGAGAGAAGAACCAGAGCAAGACGCTCGAAGAAAAGGCGAAGCGCGACGCGGCGATGCACAAGCTCGAGAAGCTGATCGCGAGAACCGAAGTGGACAAGGCCGAGCAGATCGCGCGTTTGAAGCTCGAACACCTGCAGAAGACACGCAAGAACGCGAACCTCACTAAGTTCCTGCAAACCGTAGCGTCGCCTCCGATCTTCTACCTCCCTGCAAAGCACACGAAGGAGACGGAAGACCTGCTCGATGCGTCCAAGGAAGCCCACGAGGAGAAGCTTCAGAGCAGTGCGCACGAGCATGAGACGCGGTTACGTGAGCTTGAAGCCGAGTTTACGAGCAAACTGGAGAAGCTTTGTGAACAGCTAGAGGAGGCGAAGCAAGAAGAGAAGAAGAAGAGCGAGGCATCATCGTCTGAAGGTGTTGCAAAGAGCGACACACCGAAAGAAGCAGACGCTGCACCACAAGGATCTGTGGACACTGGCGAGGTTGTCATGGCTGATGCTGACAAGGAGACCGATGACAAGGAGCAGAGTCCAGAAGGGAAGGAGGAGCAGGTCAACGAGAAGACTAGCGAAGTGGAAGCAGCGACGGCGATGGAAGACGGTGACGACGACAACAGAGCCAAACAACACCCAAGCGACGCTGTTGTAGCGACTCCAGTTGACACTGACGTGAAGGAAAGTGAGGAGGAAGCATCAGCGACGTCCCCTATCAAGCCAGAAGAGGCTGACTCGTCATCTGCGGCAGCAACAGAAGTCGCTACTGATGAGAAGACAGTTGAAGATAGCAAACCTGATGTGTCCAAGGAGATTGACGATAGTGACCAAGCTGAGGTTGTGGCAGCAGATTCTGCTGAAGAAGGTAGTGCTGTGAAGGATGAGAAGACTGAAGTCAAGGCAGAGGAACCATCAACTGAAGTTGTTGAAGCCGAAACAGTGGCGAATGAAGAACCAATGGAAGCAGCAGCTTTTCCAGCTCCAGCCCCAGAAAAGCAAAAGATCGACGTGAGCAGTCTCAAAGTGACGGAGCTCCGCGAAGAGCTCAAGAAGCGCGGACTCGACACGAAAGGACTGAAGGCGAGTCTCGTCGCGCGTCTCGAAGAAGCCATGGAGCAAGAAGATGCCGCGTAGAAGCCACACCAAAGGAACACCACAGCTAGCAGAGCCAACTGGTGTCTGGTGGACGCACATGTCGGAAAAGCCAATTTCTTTCGCTCGTTTTCTTGCGCGAAAACAATGGATCGCCCCTTTTGCTATTTATCGCCAGTGGTGGGTTTGCTGTTGCTTGTTGGTGTGGCAGGCTGTTTGGATCTTTTTCTTATTACAGTAGCTATCAGGTGTTCATCATCATCATATACGTTCTTTCGCTGTGGTGTTTACTAAAATGCTACGAAATACGAAATGTATGCGGCACATGAAGAGTTCTGTTGTCGCTCGCTTCGTAATCGTAATCGTTGCTCGTGCTGCTCATGCGGCAGGTTTACTTCTTGCCCTTGACCGGCTCTTCGACGACGCGGATGCGGTCTTCCGAGATGCCAAACATCTCGGGCAGCACCTCCTGGAGCTCGATGATGCAGTCGCCCTGCAGCTGGATCTGCTGCTTGCCCGTGTCGGTCTTGGAGAGCGACGCGCTGCACGCGAAGCGCTTGCCCAGGCTCTTGGACGCGTCCTTAATGTTCACGCCCTCAAAGTCCTCGAGCCCCGTGACGAACGTCAGGCGCTTGCGGCCCTTGCGCGAGCTCTTGGAGATGTACACGATCGCGTTCGCCTTGCTCTTGAACTCCTCCTGCTTCTTCTTGCCCTTGCGCTTCACGGTCTTGTCCTTGCCCTCGGCCTCCAGCGTGATGCCTTCGACACCAGCGGCGATCTGGCGCTCGGCCTCCAGAAAGTCCTCCATCGTGCGGTTGTACTTTGTCAGCCAGAGCGTCGGGCAGTGCTCCGCGAGCCACGGCTTGCAGTCGTTGAAGAGCGGACCGTACTCGCAGTACTCGGGCGGGAACGTGTCCACAGGGCAGTACAGCACGGTCTTGAACTTTGGCGCGCTGCTGGCATCCTCCTCCTCGTCGTCGTCCTCGTCGTCGCCGTGCTCTTCTTGCGCAGGCTTCTTGGCTTCTTCCTCGTCGTCTTCCTCCTCCTCACTCTCCTCCTCATCATCGTCATCGCCTTCATCCTCGTCGTCCGAGTCGCCTGGCTCGGGGCCGTACTTCTTCACGAGCGCATCAAACAACTGCGCTTCCTTGCCCTTGTACTTGGCCAGCACCGTGGGCACGTCGCCCACTTTCTCGGGGTTGTACCGGTTGTAGAACGCGAGCAGACGCGCGTGGTTGAAGTCCTTCACCACGCTCGACTCTGGCGCACTGGCCGCCGCCGCGGACTGCTGCTTCGCCTGCTGCTGCTGGGCGTTCTTCTTCTTCTTCCCGTCCTTCTTGTCGCCGCTGGCGTCGTTGCCCTTCTTCTGTGGAGCCGCAGCTGGCGCGGAGAGATCCTCATCGGCGCTCGGTTCCGGTCCGTACTTCTTCACAAGCGCCGTGAAGAGCGCCGCCTCCTTACCCTTGAAGCGCTCGAGCACGCCGTCGATCTCGTGGAGCTTGTCGGCGTTGTACTTCTGGTAGAAGCGCAGCAGGCGCTCGCGGTGCGCCATCGTTCCTATCTGGCGTCTCGCGTCTCGCGTCTCGCGTCTCTCGGTTGAGCTGGTTGAGTAGCTTGCGATGTGAATATTCATCCACCACTCGCTGTTTGCCCTTGTTGATATGAATGGGAGTCTTCTCCTCTCGAATCTGATTGATAGCTTTCAATCTATTTTCAGAGGTGAAAGACGTCCTGTGAGCTTGTATCGAAAGAAGACCGCTCCGTATCTGTCTGCTTCGAATAAAAGGCTCTTGTAAAAAAGTTGGTGGCGTGATGGAGCGCGTTGATTGGTGCATTAAAACAGCTGTGAGCTAGTATTATTGGCTAAAAATAGTAATATGGAACTTGATTGGTGGAAAGTCAGCGCGGGATGTTTTGTTCTCAGTCTGAAGAAGAAGAAGCGGAGCAGAAGAAGAAAGCAGCAGTGAGCTCCTCGGCAGTAGCGAACGACCGTCTTCCTCTCTCTCTCTCTCTCTCTCTGTGGCTCTGCGTGTCGGGTGATTGTGGGTGAGAAGCAGGACACGTGCGCGTGTATCTGTTTGTGTGTTCCAGTGCAGTCCCGACGCAACCTGTCAGCCTAAAGAGCTCTCTGGTCAGCACATTCATTTGATCATTCATCATGAGCGACAACATGCTCTGGAAGAGCTCCGACATCGAGTCTCTCGACTATGGTAAGCACAAGCAAGTCAGCGTGAATGTATACTCGTGTTGCGCTGCGTTCAATTGCTAATGTGTGTGTGCTGTGCTACGTGATGGTCTCGGCTTGCGCTTACTGTGTGTGTATGCAGATCTGTTCGAGAGTGTCGTGAACAAGTCAGGTGAGTTCATGTGCTTTGCTATCGGAACAGTGGTGATGGCGATGGATCGCCAATGTCCCGCCCTTGCGCTGGTGTCTCGTATACGAATTGGATACGAAGGGAATGCTGAATCGTCCGTCTGTGTGTGTGGATCCATCTGATTATGATTGCGAAGGGATGGGCTACAAGTACCGCGACGGCATTGAGAAGAACCGATTGATCTACGCGCGGTGGTTTCTCACGATGATCACAGGCGTCGGCACCGCGCTCGTCGCAGTATTCCTGCTCTACTGCACGACGCTGCTCATGTCGCTGAAGCAGCACCTGATGGTGTACTCGATCCAGCACGAGCTCGCAAAGCACGTGCTCTTTGGCACGACATTCTGGTCGATCGTGCTCTTCAACTTGGTGCTGGTCGCGATCGCCGCGACGCTCACGTCTTTCGGAGAGCCTGTCGCTGCGGGATCAGGTAGGTGCCAAAGGTTTAATGGACTGGAGACCCTTTTGAATGCTGATGACATGGCTGCTGTTGTTTTGTGTGTGACCCTCCAGGTATCTCCGAGGTGAAGACGATGCTCAATGGTTGGTGTAGCAACATTTCTCCTCCCATACCTAGTTATTGTGTTCTCGTCATGCCCTCTCATGAGTGCTTTCTTACTAACATGTGAGCTGTTTGTGGTGATGCTGAAATATGTGAATTTGTAGGAATGAAAATCCCACGCATGCTGCGTCTGCGAACTTTTTTCTGCAAGGTGCTGGGCACCATTTGCTCCGTGTCAGGCGGTCTACCTGTGGGAAAAGAAGGCCCGATGATCCACAGGTAAACAAACACAGCAGCACTCACAACCTCTGTATAAATATGACCAATTGCTCATGCGATGTTTGGTTTCTATGAACTTTGTGGTAAACAGCGGAGCTATCGTTGCTGCGGCTGTGTCCCAGGGCAAGTCTTCGACAATGGGCTACGACACCAGCTTTACGTACTTTGCTGGCTTCCGCAATGACCGCGAGAAGCGCGATTTTGTTTCCTGCGGCGCGGCTGCGGGCGTTGCGGCCGCGTTCGGCGCGCCGATCGGCGGCGTGCTCTTTGTATTAGAAGAAGGCGCGTCTTTCTGGAACCAGACGCTCACGTGGCGCACGCTCTTCTGCGCCATGTCGGCGACGTTCACGCTCGCGTTCTTTCTCTCCGGCATCAACGACAACCTGAACTGGGGGACGCTGGGCAGCCACACGGGGACGTTCACGTTCGGTCCGTTTGCGTCGTCGACGTACCAGATCTGGGAAGTGCCGCTGTTCATCTTGATCGGCATTGGGGGCGGACTCCAGGGTGCGTTCTTCAACGCCATGAACACGCGGCTGTCGAGGGTTCGATCGCGCTGGGTGCGCACGCGGCGTGTTTCCTGGGCGGAAGCGCTGCTGCTCTCGGTGCTGATCTCCTCGGTGACGTTTGCCGTGCCGTTCCTCTTTGGGAAATGCAACCCGCTGCCGCAGATCCGCGAGGACCTGACCCACTTGACGCAACCGGGGGCGGCGCACAACAAGGCGTTCTCGTTCGCGATGGAGACGCTGAGACGCAATGGCACGGCGTGTATCTGCGAGAGCTGCGCAAACGTGGGGCTCAACGGCGCCGACTGCTTCCAGGCGGACGAGACGGTCGAGTACCCGTACAAGAAAGAGCTCGTGCGCTTCTACTGCCGCAAGGGCGAGTACAACGACCTGGCGTCGCTCATGCTCTCGTCGGGCGAAGTGGCGATCAAGCACCTGTTCCACGCGCCGCCCAACTCGTTCGACGTGCAGAACCTCGTGATCTTTTGGGCGCTGATGTTGTTTATGGCGTGCATCACGTACGGGTTGAAAGTGCCGAGTGGGTTGTTCGTGCCTGCGCTGCTGATCGGCGCGGCGTACGGCCGGCTCTGGACGCGCGTGATCAACTACTTCACTGCGATGCTGCAGCTCAAGACCGTGGATCCGCGAACGTACGGGCTCGTGGGCAGCTGCGCGATGCTCGGCGGCGTGACGCGCATGACAATCTCGCTCACGGTCATCATCCTCGAGTGCACGGGCAACATCGAGTACGGGCTGCCGCTGATCCTGACGTCGTTCTTTGCGCGCTGGGTGGGCAACTACTTTAACGAGGGCATCTACGACATCCACATCCACCTGCGCCACGTGCCGTTCCTGGACTGGAACCCGTCGCTGCGCGGCTCTTTCCTGCGCGTGAAGCACATCATGACGCCGAACCCAAAGATCCTGCGGACCGTCGAGCGGGCAGGTACGGGTTTTAGAATCTACTTCTGTATGGCTTATTGTATGTCAAATTCTAATCTGTTTTTGCGTGACTTGTCTTGTGCTAGGCGTGATTTTCGACCTGCTCGTGAGCACCAAGCACAATGCGTTCCCCGTGATCGTCGAAGACCCGACGTTCGGGAACCGGTTCTTCGCGGGCGTGATCCTGCGGAAACAGCTGAACGTGCTGCTGAGCCACCGCGACTTTAGCGCCACGAAGCCCAAGCCGTTCAGCCGCAAGCCGCCTCCTGCTTACAATAGCGATGGCTCGAGAGGAGGTGGTGGTCGCCATCAGTATCGACCAACATCGTTCGGCACAAGCTCCGAGAGTGATGACACGCCCCGCCCAGAGGACATGCTCCTGCAGTCGCCCGCCGTGACGGACGCCAACTACTGCCTCTCATACCGCGACATGGAGGCGCACTATCCGCGGTACCCGACGCCGACGCCGTTCCCCGATCGCACGACGTCGCTCACGGGCAGCGACGCGGGTCAGCAGTACACGCTGTCGGAGGAAGACCGCGCGCTGTGGGTGGACCTGACGCCGTACATCAACCAGACGCCGTACGTGGTGCAGGAAGAAGCGCCGTTCGTGCGCGCGTACCGGCTGTTTCGAAGCGCTGGGCTGCGCCACCTGGTGGTCGTGAACCGCCACAACAACGTCCGCGGGATCATCACGCGACGCGAGCTGGAGGACGAGCACTGCACGCGCTCGTTCCGCCTGGCGAAGAATGTGGACCCGGAGGACCTGTACCCGCTCTCTGGCGCGCCGCCCGTGGGCTTCTTCCAGCGGCAGCTGCGACGGACCGTGTCGCGCACCGAGCAGGTACGGCGCGCGCTGGGCAACACGCTACAGCGAGAAGAGTCCAGTGGTGGTGGCGGTAATGATGGCGGAGGCTTGAATGACGCGCTGCCTCGCTAGCAAACTAAGTACAAGAAGGAAACGCGTGTTGCTGTTGTTTGTGATCTATCAGTAGATGATATGCTGAAGAAATTGGTTTTTGGTCGACAAACAAACATCCTCCATAACAACATCACGGTGGGTGGTTATAGCTTTCCTGGCGTGCCAGACTGAAATGTATGCAGATCAATATACTTGCGGTGGTGCTCGGAAGCTCATCAAGTGGTTCTGGATCCGCCGGTTCGTCGACGAGTAGCCCGTATCCCACTCTTCCGCGTCAGCCGGCAGTTTGCCCCCACCCTTGTGGTCTGCTGCGAGCGTCAACAGCGGCGGTGGTGCATGACAATGGGCACCTGGCACCTCCTGGGAGATGATCGCAAACGTCTGGTTCTGCGTCGTCTCGTATCTTTTGTCCAGGGTATCAGCTGCTGTGGAGTTGTGACGCGGCAAGATGGTCCATTTCTGCTCAGTGATCGTTGGTCCAGTCGGCAAGGGCTGCCCGTCGAGCGTCAGCAAATCGATCTCCAACAGACTCACGAAACCCGAGTGCTCGGGTGTATTAAAGCTGCGCACCACCTGTCGCATGCGAACGTGTATGAGTCCCGCCTTCTTCGTATCTCGGGACAGCACCAGCTTCATCATGATCGTGTTGTCGTCGTTGTCCGCAATGTTGAAATGCTGGTAACGCACAAGAGCGAAGAGCCAAGCCAATCGTAGAGTGTGAGAATTCGCCTCAAACTTCACTGTTACTATACATCGCACTATATGTCACACGAAGTACTAAAGTACTATGGCAGAGCTCGTACCTCTTTTGCGAAATCGCGGATCTCAATCTCTTTGTAGAACGCGCGGATCGCGTGGTGCACCTGGGGTCTTGGGAACGGCAGCTCTTCGCAGTCGACGAGCTGCAACTGCCATCTAGGGAACCTCGCTGCTGCTGCGGTTCCATTCCCACTCAGCGCTCGCTCGTTCACGTCCCACGCTCGAAAAGAACCCTCTTCCGACAGCTTAATGCGCGATCTGAGCAGCGCGGCGACATTGTCGACGTCCTTGAACATGGCGCTTGTAGCTGCGAGCAGCCTTGCGAACACAGCGCGATCGTCCAAAGCATCTCGTGGCAAAGCACACGACAGTAACGGCAGCCGCAGACTCTTCCGTAAAGCCTGAGTGGTACAACACAACATTAGGCAGGAATGAGTTTCATCAACACACACGAGGCTCACGAACCAGCAACAATCGCTATTTGAGAACTCTACAGCTACGCACCGCCATTGCTGCTGCGCGCTGGAGCACGAGACGATAGAGGCTTCGCGCCGCCTGCTTTTGCATCTTCAGCTCCGCTCGCAGTCGCTCGTTCTTGTCCTGTGATATCAACAGCGTCTCGCGCTCGCATTCTGCCCGCCGCTGCTGACTTGATGAGGCCACCGTCATCGCCACTGGGGTGGGGGAGCTGGACGCATACAGGTCGTACCGCAAATCACTCAAACCCATGGAACGCAGCGGCCACGACTTCGCCATGTCGCGCACCATTCGTAGCCGCTTCTCGAGCTCCTCTCGTTCCACATGCAGCCGCTTGATCTCCTGAGCGCGGCGCGTGCGCGTGTGGACTTTCGTGGGCTTTTTTACGGGGCTCGCGTACGAGGCGTCCTCCCGATAACCCGCGTCAATAGGGTAGTACTGCTCGAGCTCGAGCTCATCTGTGGAGTGTAGCGCGGTACTGAGCATCGGTAGCACTGGGGCCGCTCTCGTACTCGTTGCGCTGGTTCTGTCCGACTCAGACCAGCTTGTCGATCCCTTTCTGCCTTGGAGCTGCTCGTCATCGTCGCCGTCACCGTCGTCGTCGCTGTCACCGCGCCACTCTGCGATGAACGCGTGCGTCGTGGCCAGGTCTCCACTCTCTAAATCAACGCGCGTACACTCCGCACGCCATGCGGTCGACCTGCTCGCTGCAACGCGAGCGCCAAGGGCATGCGGCGTCGACGCGTCCTCTCGTGCTGCAACTTGCATGATAACGCGATTTGAAAATGAGAACAAACAAATGCAACGAGCTCCCTTTTTCTCTCGCAAACGTTGTATTATTTTCAGCCAATCATCTTCTTCAAACTTCCATAAATGCTGGAATTTGGAGTCAGGTGAGCAATGCGATGGACTGATGATGTCCGGCTTCAGACCCCAGCTCAGCGCTGTGAACACGACCTTGGTCGACTCTTGCGTTTGAGGAAGAAATATGAATGCGAGATACTTGGGTCTCTCTGCTGTTGACCTTGAAGTGTAGAGAAGTAGGTTGCCTTCTTTCTTCAACACAGGTCTAGAATTGCGAGCTCTTCACGTTTCATCATCGTGTTCGCTACACCATACGAGGAACAAATCCCATCACGATGTATTTACAAATATTATGTGATTTTTATCTGGTTTGCTTCAGCAGCTGTTGATACAGTGCGCGCCAAAATCTTAAGGACGCCTCTTTTTTCACGAAAATGTGGATTTTCCCCTCAATTTTTACTCTCCGGCGCTGAAATCTTCAGATATGATAGAAAACATGTGGGACGTTCTCATGGCGAAAGCACGACT
>JAASFI010000959.1:0-13438 GCA_023333705.1 Globisporangium viniferum | reverse complement strand
TTGTAGCTTGCGCCGCACTCCAGCAGCAGCAGGCTGAAGCGCGTCTGTGGCGTCTGTTACCACATTCTGCTTGTACGTTCGAGCCATCTCAGACACGTTGAGGTCCCAGGTGCTGCAAGGAAGTGCGTTCTTGTAAACGTACAGCCACCAGGATCGACTTCCTGCCGCAAACGCTGGGTCGCAGACGCTTGCTCACAGACGCTTGGTCCATGGTTCTCATTCGCGACTCGACCATCTTCCGGAGTGCGACTGAGGGGACAGAGTGGCTCCATTTGCTTGCTGTCGGGGAGCGCGCGTTTCCAGACGACCAGCTCACGATTCCGAGCGGGGGAGGGCGTGGCCTGCCTCGCCCTCCGGGCCGCCTTCTTGATCACTTGTGCGCGCGAGATCAAATGGAATGTGAGAAACCATGCCCACGAAAGAAGCACCAGGGCGGGCGAGGCTTCAAGACACGAGAGATGAAGTTGAACTTGATAAAGATTTTAAAGCTTAAAACGCTGGGGGAATACAGTCACTGGCATGCCATTCATTCTTGAAGAACTTTTATTGTAGGACTGGTCATCAGTCATCAGACTCCTGTCTCCTCATCAGCCACTTTCACAAAAGTGTGTGCAAAGTGGCCGTCGTGAAGTGACAGCCGCAACAAACACGACAACCGAGACCACGAGCCGTAAAGAACCGCTGCTCCGCCGACAATGTTACCGGCTACGAAGGAAACTCCGGTTCACCCTTCGTCGCATCACCAGAATGATCCACGACATGCACCGCAAGGTCTCGAGCTGGTTGTCGGCCAACTACCACGAGGTTCCCCTACCAGCGTTCCAGACCTCAGAGATGGCACGAACGTACAACCAGAGCGCGGCAACAGACGCCGCAGCTTCGGTTCGGCCTGCTGGAGCGCGACGCAAGCTGTCAAGTCCTTCCGAGCGTCGGAGGAATTTGCGGGCAAGAGCGTTCAAGGCATGATGGATAAAGAGCTCATCTCTTCAGTTTTCGGCTTTTTGGTTTTTGGAACAAGTATTGAGTCTCGCCTTTCAGTTGCTGACCGGTCGACCCACTTTGTGGATTTTCTTTATGCTGTTGACCCTGGTGCTGCTTTTTCGGGTGGCAAGTGACCAAAAGGAATATCCAAAGCCGCGCATTTTCACCCACGTGCGCCATTGAAATGGCTCAAGCAGCAACAGCAAAGCAAATGGTCGCAAATGCAGCTCCACGTTCTCCCCAAAGTGGCCAAGATGGTGGGGAAAATTCGCCCGATCCGGTCGGTGTCCCTTCGTGATCGCGACCACCATTATCACGCTGTCCAAAAATCCGAACAATCCATTTGATTTTTCCAGTCAGAGTGATGGTCTTCCTGTATAAACAGATATCCCTATATTATAGATTGCGGCTATTCCAGGTACTCGTCCCCAGCCATGCATATTTGTATCAGCTGAAGATTCGTCCGCAGCCTGTGAGAGTCGATATATCTGTCAGCCCTGTGTGGGACACTGCGCGAGCCACCTGGATTGAGCGAGTGAGAGCGGACCGTTGGTAATCTAGATGAGTCGGGATGATGGCCATTCGCTTTCCGATGGATGCTTTATTGCCTCTGTGCACGCGGGTTCTTTTTGTGCGTGCGTGAAGAGCTCATTACCAATCTCACCGACCGCCACCCCAGCATGCCGCTCACGTCGTCGCCGCCGCAGACCGCGCTCCCGCGCCGCCTCACGTTCACCACGGACTCGGCGCAGCAGCAGTACCAGACCGCCATGAAGAGCGTGCAGCAGTACCTGCGCGCGCACATGCCTGCGGACGAGCTCGAGATGCTCGGTGTCAACGACCAGCGCGCGCGCTACTACTACGAGGAGATCCAGCAGTACCTGGCGCAGCGCGTGAGCCACGAGAAGCAGCAGCAGCAGCGACACTTGCAGCGAAGAGAGAGCGAGCTGCTGCTGCTGCAGAACCTCGACGAGTTCCTGGACGAGCTCGATCCGGCGCTTTTTGAGCCAGCGGTGGTCAGTGCTGCTGCTGTTGACAACACCCAAGTCCCGTCGCGCATGAAGCGCCCGTGCAGCTACATCAAGGAAATGCAGCAGGAAGCGCGCATGTACCGCAACTTTTGCCACGACGCGCCGTTCCTGGTGAAGAAGCACAAGGCGGAGATGACCGTCATGCACTAGTAATTAGATTACGCTGCAGACGTAATCGTCTTCCAAGTCTCCCACAGGGGAGACAAAAGAATGTACAACAGAGAGAGAGAGAGAGAGAGAGAGAGAGAGAGAGAGACACTACACTAGCAACTAGAGCAACACTAGAAGAAGGTCGCGAAGCGCAGCGACTCATACCATACTACCAATACAATCCTATTTATCACCACCGCCATCCAGGCTTTCAGACCTCCCTACTTGGTGCATTGCTTGTCATTGAGTCCAGCGAGAGCTTTGAGAGAGAGAAGCCGATCGTCGGCATCACCATTTTGGCTCAGGTGCTCAGGTGCAGAAATGATTGTGGGTGTTTGGATCGGTCAGATTTGGCTTTTGTGACTCACATCATCGCATCGCCCACAATCACACAGTTATTACTTGTTAATTTTATACTTAGTCTTTTTAAATTAATTTCACAGTTTGCGAAAATCAAATTTAAAAAACGAGTATGTGATGAATTCTAGGCTGACTTGGTTTTCGTATAGTCGCTGGAATTTAGGATTGGCCCCCCCCAGAATTCCAGCAGGCATAGTAAAACCAAGTCAAGCTAGAATTCTGGGAAGAAAAAAAGGGAGTTCTAATTAGGCGGCAACGTGGACGAGCGCGCGCCTGGAAAAAAGGGAAAGGAAAGGAGAGAGGATGTTTTACGGCAGCATGGCGGCGCCGCACGAGCCAGTCGAGCAGGTGCGGCGAGCTCTTTCGAAGGAGGAAGAAGGCGGCAGTGGCGGCGTACGCTGAGTTATGTGTCACTCATCATCCACTTGTTTCTTTCTCTCTTTCTCTCTCTATGTGTGTAACAGAGGCAACGCCAGAAGCCCGAGCCGAAGCGCGCGTGGCTGGACGCGATCATGAGCAAGACCCGGCAGACCGACACGTCGCCGTTCGCGAGCGCGGGCTCGACGCCCTCGTCGGCGTCCGGCGCCGCGTACATGGGTGGTGTACCACGCTCTTCTGGCGCCGTGCAGATGGGGCTGGCGAAGCGAGGGGCGGCGACGTCGTCGCCAGCGTCGCTTCCACCAACATCCATGGGGGTGCCACAACATCAACAGCAGCAAGATAGATGGGACCCGCCCGCGAGAGTTGGGCACTTCTCGGGAGGACCGGTCCAGCCGCGTGTGAAGCACTCGGCGGCAGCGTTTGATCCATCGTCGCTTCACGCTGTGGGCGTCCCGGTGGAATACTACCAGCAGCAAGCAGCGCCTTCGCAGCCTACGACAACCTCGACCAGTAGCGACTTGTACCAAGAGCAACTGGATCTGGACGATTCGATCCTCGCAGAGACCATGTCGCTGGCGTTCAAGCAGATGATCGGTGAGCAGGACTGCTGCTTCATCGCGAAGGGGATCTGCCACTTGTGCGGCACGAACGAGCGCCACCTCATCCCCGTGGTCAATTTCTGTCCCGAGTTCCACGTGAACCACTCGCTCTGCCGAGAGCATCTGCGCAGCATGCATCGAGTGCGCATGGAGGACATCTTCGCGGGCAAGAACCGACCGACGGTCAGCAAGCGATCCTTGAAGTGTTCGGTCTGCAGTCGATCGTGTCCGTGCTCGACGTGTCAGTTGGAGAAGCAGCACGAGATCAGCAAGTACAAGCGATGGCTCGCGGGCGAGCGCGAGTATGAGCTCGATAGCGAAGATCGATCGATGGGAAGCGACCACCTGCACATGCGCAATCCGGGCAATCCGGCGGCGCTGAGCAAGAAGCCACAAGCACGCGGCAGCTTTGGAAACAACACCAGTGGCGGCAGTGGTGGATACGAGTACTTGCCGGATGCGGGACGAAGTATTCGTGAGCTCTATGGGTCCCAGCGCCGACACGTGGATAACGCACAGCCGTCAGCGTTTCAGGTGCCACCAGCTCCTCCGCAAGTCGGCCTCTCACAAGAGGACGACCTGCGATTGCTTCCGAGTCTGCAGGCGGGCGCGAAACCTCCTTCGCATTCGTATCGAGGAGCGAAGCGTGCTGCTAAGGATGTCATCACGTCCGCTCATCCAACGGCTCTGGACGTCACTGGAAGCGGCCCTTCTGCATTCGGCCCTCATGCAATGGAACAATCTCCACCTAATCGAGTTCACCCTGGCGAGCCTCTTGAATCCCCCTCAGCCGCCCATGTCTTGAATTGCGCCGAGTCTGAGAAGTCACTGGTGAGGTTGCTGACGACGTTGAACCAGGAGGTGGCGTCAACTGTTCCTGCGTTTGCAGAGCCGAAAGATCCAGGTGCATTGCCGCCACCACCACCGAATGGAGCTAAACTGTTGGCGCCAGCTCCACGCAGAACGCCGTCTCCTGTTGAAGACTACCCGATGCCATCGCGATCCCCTGACGTGCGCAACTCAGATGTTGAAAGAGGCGGGCCGAGAGTCTCTGGGTATGCTGGAGATGGTGCTGCTGCTGCTGCGCCACACGCATCGGCTTCTTCGAGTCGAAACCCTAAGCGGAAGCGAGAGGCGAACGACTCGATGCATGCTGATTCGGAAACCAGTAGCGAAGCGTCTGCTTCGAATTCGAAAACAGGACCCGGAAGAAAACTTACAACCCACAAGCGAGGAGAGGTGAGCGACACTCCTATTTTATTGATTGTGATGATTAGCTGACAAACGAATCTCTGACGACAAATTTGTTCCTCTCCAGGTGTTGAACTCGGCTCGTGGCGCTGCGCCAGATAGAGAAACTGCTCCGAAGCCGTCTCCGACTGCGAAAGCTGGTGCGAAAGCGAAGCAGAAAGATGCTCGTCAGCGTGCAACCCCGAAGGCGTCGCCAACCACTGGTCGTAAGCGGAACGGAGACCCTTTGAACAATACTCAGCAATCGGACAAGAAGAGTCCGGCTCCACGCAAACCTGCGACTCCTGCGGCGAGAGGAGGTACGCCAAGAGGAGGACAAAAAGACGGACGAGCCGGTGGTAAAAATGCGGGAAAGAGGCAGTCTGTGCAAGAAGATGATGATGATGACGATGACGACAGCGAGATCGACACGAACCTGGACTACTGCGAAGTCTGCTTCGCCGCTGGAGACCTGGTGTGCTGCGACGTCTGCCCGCGCTCGTTCCACCTGGCTTGCTTGAAGATGAAAGAGAGCGACTTACCGGAAGGCGATTGGCAGTGCGCCGAGTGCAGAAAGCCGTCGTTTTTCGTGCGATACCGCGCGACGGTGGACATGAAGCAGAGCATATACGGCAAATGCGTCGAAGCGATCCGGTGCCTCAAGTCGCACCCCTACTCGAAGCAATTCCTGAGCCCAGTGACAAACATCGAGCACTACCGAAGCATCGTAAAGCAGCCGATGGACTTGTCGACGATCGAGGGAAAGCTGAAGAGCGACAAGTACACGAAGCCATCCAACGGTCAGCAGCAGGGAGAGAAGATTATCGACATTGATGCGTTTGCACACGACGTGCGCCTTGTGTGGTCGAACTGCAAGCTGTTCAACGATGACGGGTCTGGTATCACACGCGCTGCGGACGAGCTGGCTGCTGGGTTTGAAGACATTTATCAGGACTTGAAGCAGTATTTGAAGAATCTGTCAGCGAGAAACGCCGCCAAGGCTGCGAGCAAGCCTGCACCAAGTCGCGCTGAAAGCAGTGCTCCTTCCCAGCCATCTAAGACCAGTGCTCCTTCTCCAGGGTCGACTGGTTCAACTGCGCCAGAGGGAAAGAAAACAGGTGCTGCAGGGAGTGCTTCGAAATCGGCGGCTCCTGCGTCGTCAACGAAAGCTGATGAAGGCAAACAATCAAAAGTACACCCATCTACTTCTGCTTCGTTGACAGAGTCAGACACCGGTAGACCTCCAGCGGCGGCCAATCATGGGGAGTCGAAGTCCATTTTAGCTCAGAAAGTAGCAGAAGCCGCACCAAGCGCATCGCCCAGTAGCACGGAGTCTGAGTCGAAGGCCTCGGCGGAGTCCAAATCCAGCGACAAATCCGACGAGAGCAAAGGCGGGAAATCGTAAATCGAGCGATGATGATGGAGGAGAAGAAGAGGCAAGAGATTCCGTTGATTTCGTTTGAGTCGTTTGCTTAGGTGTGTGTGTTCTCAGTCGGTAGCCATTTATACATTTTCCCAGTGCACGGCGGCGGTTAAGTTAAGTCTGATGGAAGAAAAAAGCGAGAAAAGAAAACAGCAACAGCTACCGTGAGTCGCGTCGTTTCGTTCGCTTCTCGCACTCGGACTGGCAACTAACTGCTCCTCGTTTCTGATCAGTCAAAGTGCCCCGCACGCGCGCCAATGGACCTGACATTGGAGGAAGAAGGCGCGCAAGTGACAGCTGCGACGTCGTTCGACCCGAACTTCCCGCCCAGTAACATCCTCGATGGGTACGTTCCTCTGTAATGTAGTCTGCTCGCGTATGCATCGTGCTAATACTGTGCCATCACATACCTTACGAATGCAGAGAGCAGACGACCAAGTGGGTGACGACGGGCAGCTTTCCGCAGGAAGTGGTGGTGCAGCTGGCCACGACCGCGTCCATCTCGCGCGTCAAGACCTGGAGTACGAACGTCAAGGAGGTCACGGTGGAGATCTGCAGCGGCCCCACGCCCACGAAGTGGGAAAAGCTCTACGACTCGAGTGCGTACTTTGTATTGGTAGTTGTTGTGGACGCTATGGAAATTGTGATTTGAAGGCTGACTGGTGTTTGTCCTGTCAACGTGTATTTCGACGCAGAGCTCACTGAGAACGACGGCAACATGCAGATCGAGAGTGAGAACGTGAAGCTCGGCGACGCGTCGTTCATCAAATTCAAGATCCTCTCGGGCTGGAACGACTTCGTGACGCTGCACCGCGTGAGCGTCGAGGGCTCCACGTCCAGGCGATGAGTTCATTTAGAATAGCTCCATCACACACAGCACCATCTCAATCCATTAACACGACCATTCTCAATAGCTCGACCACTATTCAAATTCAAAGCCCCACCAGCCAACCAATTCAAGTGCACAATACGTACGTAGCTCTACACTGTTTCTAGCTTTTTGAGGTTCGTTCATTTCGTTTCGTCTGCACGTTGCTACTTTTCGACAAGAGTCTCTATCTCTCTTATCCGGAGGAGGTCTACTTCTTCGTGAAGAACGATGTGAGCGACTTCATGCCTGTCCGGTCCACGTTCGCTAGTTTGCTCTTTTTCTTGGCGGCCGCGGCGGCTGCGGGCGACGGAGTCCGCTTGGTGGCGCTGCTGGGGTTGCTGCTGTCCACTTGAAGGCGACGGTCGAACCGCTGCAGCATCTCGTGCGGGTTCACTGGCGAGGCGGTCTGCTTGGACACTGGCGCCAGCTTCTCAATCCTACAGGATGGCACAAATCACACGAGTTAAGATGGGATCAGCGACACTGGGTCCAAGAACTACAACCTTACAGGTAGCCAGCCATTCACGTACTTGAACTCCTTGAACAGCAGATCGGGGAGCTCGTCCGGCAGATAGTCTGTGATGAGTTCAATTGCATCACGGTTGAGCGTTGACGGATCCACCACGCTAGTTGCAGCAGCAGCGGTGACTTCTGGCTTGGGCTCTGTGTTCTGCCCAGGAAGCACAAAGTTCGCATCAAAGTTCCTGCTGTTGCTCTGGGCTTTCGCTTCACTCGCGTGCTTGGCGAGCGTCTTCGCGACTCGGTTCACCTGGCGAATACAAAGACAGAAGAGCGTCAGCAGCAAGTACTACTGTAGGCTTCGACTTATTCTACATGGAAGCACTGCTCACCTTTGCACGGAGCCACTTGAGGATTTTCGCCTCGTTCGCCTTGACAAAGAGGCTGTCGAGACTGTCGTTGCCTCCGGTGGGCTGCAAGTCACAGATCATCTGGATCTTTTCACTGGTGCATGCTGCAACCTGCGTCAGCCACGAGTTGTGGTCTTGAGACAGCAGGTCGTACAGCGCCATGGAGCGATCGCGATGGCGCCACGTGCTCGCCAATAGCACGAAGAGCGGGTCAATCGGAGTGAACACGAGCACACTTCCATCTGTACACAGCGCCAACAGACAAAACAATGAGCGCCACATGCTACAGCCAATTAAGATATTGCATACGTAACACTATAAACCATACACACACCTTGGTGCACGTCGTTCCCAATGAACCAGCTGCGCTCGTTCTCTGGCGCCTGGAAGTGCTGCATCTCCAGCAGCTTTTTGCCCGCGATCGCGAGCTGGCGCTTGCGCACCACCTGCGATGTGCTCATTTGCGTCGACCACGTCACCACCGTGTACAGCGGATTCTCTGCAGCGTCGCCATGGAACCGCTCGAGCTTGGACTCTTTGCCGAGCGCGGGCACGACCGCGAGCGCTTTCTTGCCCATTCGTATGGTTTGCCTTCGACCTGAAGAGAGCAACTCAGTTCAACTGGCACCACGTTTCGCACATTCGCCCGTGTCGTTCGTTTCTAACAACTCGGCTGCTGAAAAGACGCGCCAAAAACCAATTGATTTTTCGCGCCAAATTTGTGGTCATAAAAGGGACATGTCTGTAATTCCTCATTTCCACACATACAGGTCAGTCAGCCAACCCAGCAAGCTTCCAGTGGACAAGCAAGAAGGAGCGACGAGGTGCGTGCGCGGCGCTCTCTCTGTGAAGAGGGACTCTGCTGGTGACAAACTGACTGAGTGCGCTGTGTGTGCGTCGAGAACAGCAAGCTGCCAATTGTTGTTGTTGATCAGGCTGTGCATTTGCTGAGAGGAGGGCCATGGCGAAAGGTGCGTACTGCGAGTCGTCTTCATACCGCACTGAGTGCATGTGACGCAGGATGAGGCTGATCGTGAGTGAATTTTATTGTGTGTTGCGACTGTTGCTACAGGTGTGGCAAAGCCGAAGACGCAGCAGCGCTCCATCGCGTACGTTTCGTTCAACTGTTGTTGCAATGCAGACACCAGCGTGTTGGGATCTCGCCTTTTCTAATCGATGATACTATTTTCTCTTTGGGCACTGACATTTGCTTCTTGCAGATCATTCTTCACATCTCCACCGCCTGCGGCAAAGCGAAAAACTGCTGACAAAGAGAAGGATGAAGTAGAGAAAGCAGCGGACGCTGAAAACGAAGAAGAGTCAAAGCCCACGGCCGCAAAGAAATCCAAAGTCGCGCCAGTAGTTGAAAGCAAAAAGATACTGGACGCAGATCCAGAAGACGTGAGCGAGGAGCCGGAGAAGGCGGACGAACCGGAGGGTGATGACCGTGACGCTGATGGTGATGACGATGATGTCGACGTGGAGATGGAAGAAGCGGTTGTTGAGAAGAAGAAGAAGGAAGAGCCAGCAGCAGCAGCCAGTGACGAAGACGAGGACGACAAAGCTGTGGCGGTGAAGGTGACGCCCGCGATGGCAAAGCGTACGTGTGCTTCTGTAGTTGCGCTCACTCATTCAATGGCTTGTGTACAGTGTGTGGAGATGAACTAACCCACTGTCTGTGTAATACGTAGCTGGACGCCGTCGCCTGCGTCAGCGTGTTGCTGACAGCGACGACGACGATGACGATGAAGACTTTGGCTTCGCGACGAAGAAGAGTCCGCCGCCAGCGAAGAAGCCTGCAGCAGCTTCAACCAAGGACATCCCAATTGACGTTGACTCTGCGTCCGACGAGGAAGAAGTGAAGGAGAAGCCGAAGATGCCAGTCAAGTCGCCTGTTGTTGCTGTTGTCAAGAGCCCCAAGACGAAGAAAGAGGCAGAGAAGCAACCAAAACCATCGCCATCTAAAGATGATGATGATGAAGATGAGAATGTCGAGACTGAGACTAAAGATGCCGTGAAGGACGACTCAGAAGAGCCAGAGAAGAAGGATAAGAAGAAAGAATCGGAAGTGGAGGCGAGTCCCAAGGCGAAAAAGCCGCAATCATCGAACGGCGGAGGCTCCTTCACGGCTTGTGTGGAGAAGACCAAGTCTAGTACCATTGGAGAGACCAGTGAGAAGGCCAGTGAGACCAAAGACAATGCAGCAGCCGTGGAAGCTGCCGACGCTGGGGACGCCTCCGAGTCCTCCACGATCCCCTACTCGGCGTTGGCGCACCTGTTCAACACGATCGAGGCCACGTCGAGCCGTCTCGTGATCCAGGACCTGCTGCTCAAGTTCTTCCGCGACGTCATCCGCCGCGCGCCGCAGGACCTGCTCGCATGCATCTACCTGTGCGTCTGCACGGACCTTGCGCCGCCGTTCGAGAACCTCAAGATCGGCATCGGCGACGCGATCCTGATGAAGGCGATCGGCGAGGCCACGGGCACCAACATGAAGTTCATCAAGGACATGTACCAGAAAGAAGGCGACCTGGGCAAAGTGGCGCAGAACGCGCGCTCCAAGCAGCACACGCTCTCGTTCGCGTCGACCAAGCCCGCGACGACCAAGCCGAGCGTGCTGGGCGTGCAGGACGTGTACAACCAGTTTGTCAAGATCGCCAAGATGACGGGCAACAACTCGCAGCAGCAGAAGTGCTCGATCATCAAGAGCCTGCTCGTGAAATGCGAGAAGGACCGCAAAAACGAGAAGAACACGGCGAGTCAGAGCGCGGCGGAAGGCGCCAAGTACATCATCCGAGGGCTCCAGGGCAAACTGCGCATCGGGCTCGCGGAGAAGTCGATCCTGATCGGACTCACGTACTCGTTCAT
Source organism: Globisporangium viniferum (assembly GCA_023333705.1). Classification (NCBI taxonomy): domain Eukaryota; phylum Oomycota; class Peronosporomycetes; order Pythiales; family Pythiaceae; genus Globisporangium; species Globisporangium viniferum. Next base: position 2,675 of record JAASFI010000959.1, on the reverse strand, counting down.
GCTCGAGAAGGACCAGAGCGACAAGGACAAGCAGCAGGAGGCGCTCGTGCACGTGAAGAAGGCGTTTGCAGAGTGCCCAAGCTACAATGCGCTCGTGGAGGCGTTCCAGGAGGTCCAGAAAGAGAGCCCGACGAGCCCGCTGCTCCGTGTTAAGGACTTTGCGAAAGTAGCCGAGCGCTGTGTGCTGACCCCCGGAACGCCTGTGTCCCCGATGCTCGCGAGACCCACCAAGGCGTACGCGATGGTGTTCGACCGCTTCCAGGGCATGCCGTTCACGTGCGAGTACAAATACGACGGCGAGCGCGCGCAAATCCACATTCTCCCCAACGGCGAGATCGCGATTTTCTCGCGCAACTTTGAGAACTCGACCGAGCGGTTCCCGGATGTGAAGCTCATGATCGCCAAGGCGGCGAAGAAGAACAACGTGAAGAGCTGCATCGTGGACGCCGAGGTCGTCGCGGTGGACAAGGCGACGAACAAGCGCCTGCCGTTCCAGATCCTGAGCACGCGCTCGCGCAAGGTAACCCTGTTGTCTTGGTGTTTTGCTTGTAGAATGGAGAGCTGTGCTAAAGTAGATGATGAGGTGGACTTACGCGTATTTGTGTGCTCTGAACTGTAGAACGTCAAAGTGGAAGACATCAAGGTGCCAGTGTGTATCTACGTGTTCGACTTGCTATTCCTCGACGGCGAGTCGTACCTCCCGAAGCCGCTGGCGGAGCGTCGATCCAAGCTGAAGGAGATGTTTGAGCTGGAGGACGGATCATTCGAGCTCGCGACGTCCATTGACGTGGAGGCGACGGAAATCGTCAAGGATGACGCGGACGCGATGGAGGTCGCGGTCGACAAGGTGCGAACGTTCCTCGAAGAAGCCGTGAGAGAAAACTGCGAGGGTCTGATGGTCAAGACGCTCGAGAAGGAGGCGACGTACGAGCCTGCGAACCGATCGCACAAGTGGCTTAAGCTCAAGAAGGACTATCTAGATGGTATTGGCGATTCCACGGACCTGGTGCCAATTGGCGCGTTCTTTGGGCGCGGCAAGCGCACGGGTGTCTATGGTGCATACCTGCTCGCATGTTACGACCCCGAGACCGAAATGTACCAGCCGATCACCAAATTGGGCACGGGGCTGTCAGATGAAGTGCTCAAGCAGTTCTACGAGCATCTCAAGGAGAAAGTGGTCGACAAGATGCCGCGAGACTACGCGGTCGGAGACGGCGCGATCAAGCCCGACGTGTGGTTCGAGCCAACGTGCGTCTGGGAGATCCTCGGTGCGGATCTGTCCATCTCGCCCAAGTACACGGCCGGCATGGGGCTCGTGGCGAGAGACAAGGGCATTTCGCTGCGCTTCCCGCGCTTCATCCGCATTCGCGATGACAAGAACACGACGCAAGCTACGACGTCCAACCAGGTAATGTGCTGCTGGGTGTGCGTCTCTATGACTGTCTTGTCCGTTTCTAAACCGTCTTGTGCTTGCGAATTTGTTCTTGTGTGTAGATTGCGGACCTGTATCGTGCGCAGGGTCTCGCAACAGTGAGCGGCGCTGGTGACGACGACGATGACGACATGCTCATTTAGTTTCGCTGTAAGAACAGAAGAGAGGACTTGATTGACGAGCTAACAGAGGATATGATATTGATATGCACGCAAAGTGCTGGTGTTTGGAAGTGTGATCAGGCTGAGTCCAGTGCCAACACTCCAGCACACTGCTGGCAGCTATCAATCTGAGCTGAAATGGCTTCATTTACAGTCCAGTGCGTACAATGCGCCCGTGAAAGACCATCCAAAGTAGACACTTCCGATACAGTAAAGTATTAATAGATTCCTGAAACGTCGCGCTCAATCATTTTCTGTTCGAAACATGTTAATAGAGTTCACCCATCACCACTTAACACCTCTGATGCACATCAAAAATCGACGCAGTGAGTGAGTGCATAGGCAAGCAGCGCCTCAGTTCATTTCCTCCACAACCAGAAACAAAAACAAAAAATCCAATCCCAAAGTCAGAAGCATCTCTGTCTGAAGCAGAATCAAAATCAGCTCGTGAGGAGGAAATCGCACTTCGATTACAAGCACGAAATATCGCAGAAAGAAGCGCATCTGTCTGCAGCTCCATCACCAACACACGCAACAATGGATCCGCGCCTCAAGACTATTGCAAATCGGCGATCTACTCAGTTCGACACAAACCCTGACTGTACCAGTAAAAAACCAATCATCTCTCAAAAGTACTAGTAGTTGACAACTTCGAACGTTGTTCGACGATTCAATACTTATAGCCACTACTTTTTTTACTCGGCACGCAACCATTTCACCAACATACTGTAGGAGACTAGCACATCGCAAATAAATCAACATTCGCTTATCAGAATACGCGCGGTAGAATACATTGTTCAATTGATTTCGGATTTTAATCGACAACAGATAGTCAACCTTCAACAGGTAGCTAGTGTATCTTTCTACTTCAGGGATCAATACTCCCATGCACAGTTCTCAGTTCGCTTTCTTAGACCATCTGGATGCTGGAGGCGGAGTATTGGCAGAGCGTGCCGGACGGTCCGTCGCCGAGCTTCTTCGGCTCGCCCTCGCCCTTGGCCACGCCCTGCGACCAGGCGCAGACCACCACCTTCTTCTTGGCCGACTTGATCTTGATGTTGCTGAGCTTGGCCTGGTCGCCA
>JAASFI010000958.1:0-13466 GCA_023333705.1 Globisporangium viniferum | reverse complement strand
GGACCGCCGGAGAGTGGCGCGCGACGAGCACCGTCTGGATGAAGACATGGCAGAGTTGTGTATGAGCGTGGAAGGAGACGAGGACGCAGCGGCAGTGGCTCTTGCGAACAATACGCGAAGGGGTCTGAATGTCATCGCGATACGAGTGCGCAGCCTGTTTCCTTCAAGTCCGAGCTCACTAGTGCTCGAGGACGACGTGAAGATGGAAGCGATGCAGCTGAGCGAGGACGGCGAGAGCGACTCGTCGCTATCAGCTCTAGACAATGACTCTCTGAGCTACTTGCTGCAGATCCTCGAGTCTCAAGATCAATCGGAAGTGGACCACGAGTACTATTCTTAACTGTAAGTCCAGAAAGTATGCATGTCTGTAGTAGCTAACTTACCATCAATGTGACTTGAGCGTGACCGATTAACGACGTGTGTATACTCGCATTCCGTTCATCATTACTTAAATTACAGCTGCTGACCCTCAAGTAGTCCGCATCGTCTTGGAACGGTTGAGTTTGGTCGCGCGCTCGGCGATCTCCACTTTCCGCTCGTAGTTCTTGATTTCCTCCTGCAGCTCGTACATCTTCGCTTTCTGGGCCACGTAGTCCAGGATCTTGGCACCCACACAGCATATATGGTAAGCACGCTGACGCTCTACGATCAAGTATTGGCAAGCTAGTGGCAAAACAACTGTACCTGCGGCATGTCCTTGTTCGGCTCGGCGCTCTGCTGGACCTGGGCCTTGTGGAGCTTCTTCTGGTCCTTCTGGTTCTTCTCGTCGATGAGCGCGATCTCCTCGATGATCTTCTCGTTGAGCTCCGTGCGGCTCTGGATCTCGCTCTGCAGCCACGCGCTCTCCTCCAGAAGCTCGTGGAGCTTCTTCTTGAGGTTGTTGAGCACCTGCACCGTGTTACCCGTGGTCTGCTTGAGCTTGAGCAGGTCTTCGTTGCGCTCCTCGATCGTCGCCATGTACTGCTTGTTCTCGATCTGCAGCTGGTGGAAGTCGATGTAGTGCAGCGCGTCGCCCATCTCTTCCTTGTGGCGCAGCTGCGCGTCGATCTTCTGCGCCTGGCTCTTGAGCGTCGCGTTCTTGAGCCGAAGCTTCTCGACGATCGCGTCCTTCTGGCGCAGCTTCTCCTCCATGTACCGGATCATCTTCTCCGCGATCGTCTTGCCCGTGCGGAAGTTCTCGGCGCCAACGACGATGTCGCGCTTGAACTCGTACGCGTCCTTCTTGAGCTCGGCGATGCGGATGTCCGTCTCCTCGAGCACAGCGCGCAGCGTGTCGATGAGCCGCTCCGAGGTGCGGCGCGTCTCCTCGAGCTCTTTCTGCGCCGCCTCGAGCTCCGTGCTGCACAGGTCGTTCTTCTGGTCCATGGTGAGCAGCACCTGCGCGCGCACGCGGCACTGCCGGTTCTTCTTGTCCTTCTCGTCGCGCTTCTCCTCGTCGTCGCTGCCCGTGAGCCCCTGCGTGTTGCGCTGCAGGTAGGACTCGAGCAGCTCATTTTCCTGCTTGAGCACCTCGTTTTGGCGCGTCACGTCCTCCAACTGGAAGCAGGCAAACAAGCAGAGAAGGGGGTAACAACTGAAATCAGTAGGATGTCCGAGAACTCAGTAAGTCCACATACATGTAGTAGCAGAGCGCGCGCACTTTGGTCTCCAGCTCGTCCAGTTCATCGTCACTCATGTTGGCTTTCGGATCCGTTCACTTGGCTTGTGTGTGTGTGTGTCGTTTCGTGGTGTGGGGATGTCGTTTCGTGGGGATCCCTAGTTTTAGAACAATGCGATATTTTTTTGTAGCCAATTACTCAAATAAGTATCTGTTTATCTCTACAAGAACAAATTTGCTTGGATTTAATATAGATTCATTTGGTCCTATATTAGGATATGTAACCCATCTACACAAATAGGTGACTTTCACATACAATTTGCAATATAAAAATTGAATTTGGCTTACCCAAAAAGACAATCCATCATTACAGCGTAACCCCATGGATGAGCCAAATGTAGATTCTGACATTGAAATTTGTATGTGAGAGTCAGCCACGTGCATTTGTGCAGTCCACCAGAGTGATTGTACGCCCTAATTTAGGATCCGTTAGAAAACCATTGTTAGAAACGTTTCTATTTAGTTAGAACCGTTTGTCGCTCCGCAAGCCTCATTCCAATCACCAGACCACACACGATGAAGCGCGCGCTCGTGATCCGCAACGTCGCGAGCCACGACGTGCCGCTGGACTCGTTCGACAACGCGTGCGTGCTGACGTTCACGTCCAACGGCTTCATCACCGAGATCGCGTGCGCGGACGAGTCGGAGATCCGCCGCCAGCTGCTGCAGACCCACGCGCGCGGGTCGTCCGCGACGCCCAACGCCAACCACCACTACCAGCAGAGCAACAACGGCTTCCACGCATCATCAGCCAATGGCGGATACAGATCTTCAGGCACGTCGTCGTCAATGATGGTGACCACCACGCCCTTTGACGCCGTGTTGCTGCGCGCGAGCGGACTGCCGCCGCACCGCCTGTACCCGATCATCAAGATGATCCGCACGATCAGCAAGCAGATCTTCCTCTGCGTCTTCAGCGCGCAGCTGATCGAGCACCCGATGGGGCGCTACCAATGCTTTGAAGAAGGCGCGTCGATGGTCACGGGCTCTTTTGACGACGTGCATCGCGTCATGAAGTTCATCGCGTCGTGTGGAGGGGAGTACAGCACCAGCAGCAGCAACAGTAGCAATAGCAACAATGGCAGTCAACAGAGAAATGACGGGAGGCGAAGCGGCGGCTACACGTGTCCGTTCTGCGAGAAGACTGGGTTCACAGAGGACCAGCTGTGGCGCCACTGCCCGATGTACCACATCAATGAGAAGAACACGGAGGGCATTACGTGCCCAATCTGTCGCGAGTACAAGCGCGGGCCGTTCCAGGTGCATCTGCACAACGGCCACGGCCCGCCCGGACGAGGCGAGATGACGAGCGAGTTCAGCATGGCGGAGAGTCTGCTCTACTCGTTCGCGCTGGTCGTGTGCCACAACAAGAAGTACAACAGCTTCCTGCTCGTGCAGGAGTTTGCCAACTCGGGGTACTGGCTGCCCGGCGGGAGGATCGACAGCGGCGAGAACCCGGCGGAGGCTGCGATTCGAGAAACGAAAGAGGAAGCCGGGATCGACATCAAACTCACGGGCATGATCAAGATTGAGTACCATCCGAAGAAAGACCACCGCTCGGGCAGTCAGTACGTGCGCATGCGCTTTATCTTTTACGCCGAGCCTATCGACTGCGACCAGCTACCAAAGTCTATCCCTGACTACGAGAGTGTCGGCGCGACCTGGTGCCATGCCGACCAAGTCGAGGCGCTGCCGCTGCGAGGGCCCGAGCCGGTGATCTACTTCTCGCACATTGCGTCTGGGAAGCCGATCTACCCACTCGATCTCATCCACGTGACGTCTTCGAATTCGAATTCGTCCTCGTCGAGGCGCCATTCCTAGATTGTTTGATTGGAGGCTGCTGAGAGAGATCGCTGACGTATTTATTGATTGCTTGGGAGGGACAAGTACATCAAGACCGAGAAGGGTGCATGCTGCCAGTTTTACGGCTGATACACGTCCATCGCGTCGAGGTGGAAGAACCGCCGGATCGTCCCGACCAAGCTCAGCGCGGGCAGAGCGCCGTTGTTCTTGCGCTAGTTGCACCAATTTTTAGCAACCCCACAAAATCAAATAGATGCGCTAAGATTAAAGGCATGAAGACTCCCAAAAGCCCACTCACCTGATAGTTCTCAAGTTTGAGTTTCTGGTAGAGCCGCTTGTGGAGCTGTAGCCAGTGGCTCTCGCCCAGAGTCGACTTTTGCATGCGGTCCTGCAGGCGGAAGCACGGGAAGAGCAGCATCGGGTAGCGCTTGTTCATGATCTTGAACTCTTCAAAGTCCAGCAGGCCATCCTTGTTTCTATCCATAGCAAAGGTAGGTAGTTTTGCAGGTGAGAGGGCAATTGGTCTCAGATGAACAGAAGATACTGCTTTTCGTTTTCATCTCACCGATCAAACTCTGTTAGCGCATTTTTAAAGTTGCCTGGGAAGACAGGCTTCCCGTCGTTCACCACGCTGATCAGCCGCTTGAACTCTTTCTCGCCGATCGAGCCTGTTTTCGCCGGATCGAATGTGTCGAAAGCGACTAACAGGAGGTAGAGAAAGAGATAGATACAAGAGATGTCAGTATGACTCCAATGTCTCGCTTCTAAGATTGGACGTTGGTCGCTTACATTGCAGGATCTCGTCTCGCGTGTACATGCAGTACAACACCATCGCGTGCACGAATTCTTCGTAATCGATCTGCAGCAATAGAAAACCCAATACACGGCTTCGTTATTTTTTCCAAACCTCACATTTCGCCTTCTCAAGACCATACCGTTCCGTTGCTATCGGCATCAATCATGCGGAAGAGCCCCTCGGAAAATGGCGTTTTAGTCTCGTCGATAAACTCAAAGAACTCGTCGTAGTCGATCACACCACTCGCACTGAAGCGCAGATTTGAAGGAAAAAAGGATGAGAGATTAGTCAACTGTGGCTGCTTCGGACAACGCGTCTTCACCCGAAACTTCAAGTACGTACTCGAGATCAATCTGCTTGAAGCATTGTTTGAACTTCTTCAGCTCGTACTGCCCGACTGCCAGAATGGAAAGTTACCAGCACAAGGTCAACATTCACTTGGTTACAGCCATACCATCACAAAAGCAAGAGCTCACAACAACAACGTACGCTGATACTTGACGACGACTTCGATCGTTGCCGGACGCACAAGCTCAATGTCTCCCGCCTTTTTCAACCTTTTCGGTCTCCCGCCAGTGTTGAGTTGATTGGAGCTGGACAACCTCGACTGGGACTTGGACGGTGACGAGTTGGAATTGATTTGCGGAAGCAGCGGGCTTGACGAGGCTGTCGGTGTGTTCCATCCTGTTGCTCGTCGGTTCTGTTGTCGTCCGCTTTTCTTCACCTTTGGTTTTGCCTCAGAGTGTCTTCTTGGCTCTTCAGTATTCAAGTTCACATCCTGCAAACTGCTAGACTTGCGCCGAAGCTTCGGAAACACTTCTGCCTTCGCTCGAGTCTTGCCGCCATCAGGCGGGGTGCCAGTACCTCCGTCGAGCAAACTTGCACTGCTGCTTTTCCGCAATAATGGAGGACCTCTTGCTAGCGCTTCTGTGGATGATGCATCTGCCGCAACGATAGCGACTTTGCTGGCGGATTCTGATCCGACACTTCTCCTTGATCGCTTGCTTGTCGCCATCGACTTCTACGAGATTGATCGAGCTCACGTCGCCTTCTTCACCGCAGTGTGTTTCATTCACGTGATCGTGTACACACGGCAAGCCGATGGTGTAGAGCTTCTCTATGTAGACGGAGAGCTCTGATTGTCACTGAAGCCTTTGAGTCTCTTCGGCGACGGATGCCACATGAGGGATAGCCGAGAGTAGCCAAGCAGCATTTGAATTTCTGATCTCGCGAAACAAAATCAGACTTGATTCGATCTTTGCTGATAATAATAGGCGCAAGAGTCTTGCAGATCCACGTGCTGTTCCGTCCTGAAGTCTGACGAGCTTGATGCGGATACTTTCGATAGACAGATAGATGATAGGCAGGCAGGCACACAGGGGATCAGACAGACTGCAAATAGAAATCTCACCACAGAGCGTAATCCCGGAGATGTCGGCTCACTATTGCACGATCAGGAGACTCTCGATCGCTATTCATCAATTGGGTTAGAATTTGTGTCTCTACAACGCATTCATGCACTCGATCACCGCGTCTCTCGAGTCAAATCAATACCAAATTTCGTTCATACAATGGGAAATACTTACTCGAGGCTTACTTTGCTGCCGCGCCATGTTTACCGAGAGAAGACACTCTCGTACTGGGGACGAAAAGAGGAGCCCGAGGCGCCGCTTGGATGGGAGCTGCCTCCTCCTTCGGTGGTAGAGTTGTTTGGCTGCGACGATTTCCCTGAACCTTTCTCCGTCTTTGCCTTCTTCGCCACGGGTTTGCTCTTCTTCGGCACAGAGGATGACTCGGCTTTCTTCTTGGGAGCCTTCTCGCTTTTCTTGCCCACTTTATCCTGCGACGATTGAGCGGCAGAGGTGGATTTCTTCGCCTTGTGAGAATCTTTTTTCTGCTTTTTGAGATCTGCTTTCCCGTGCTCATGGCTTGATCGGCTCGAACCTTGTTGTCTCTCATAAGCTTCCTCGTCCGTTATTGTCCCATCATCGCTGACCAAAGAATCACGAGTGGTGTCCAGAGCTTCACTTGCTGGGGTCATGGATGTGACAAGCGCCTTGTGCTTTCGCTTGCGCGAGATCTCCTCGTTCACAATGACATTCGTCACGAAATCACTGAAGATTGGCGCCACTGGGAGCCGAGCGCAAACATCGGAGCTTGGATCGAACGAGTCGACGTCAAAGGTCGCGCATCGTGGGCACATGGAGTTCCAGCACTCCCCGTTCACATCCTGTATTGCAAACCAAGCGTTTTGGTTCGAATGAGAAATTGAAAATACTTGATACGAGCAGTAATGCACACTATAAAACTCACCTCTTTCTCCACGCCGCAGATCTCGCAGTACGGAACCACAAAGAGATCCACAACAGTCGGGTCCTCCTCGTCTTTAAATCCAGTTTCCAGCAGCTTCAAGTTGATTTGCGCTTGCCATTCTTGCAGATTCGGACGTTTTTTAATCTTCTCGCGCTTGCGCATGATAAACTTCTTCACCTGGTCTTGGAACGCCGCATAGCGAGCAGGAGTCGTACCCATGAGTGTGACTCCGTCAGGTAATCCAAGACGATCCTTCGCCTTGGCGTTGTTGTTGCGATTCCGGTTGTTTTGACGATTGCCTTTATTTGGGTCCTCTTCGAGGAGCTCGAGTTCCTTCTTTTTGAAAACCTTCAGGATTTTCGACGCACCAATTTCCACCGTGCAGGTTTCTCGGTCAGCCTTCTTCACAATACCAGTGCCTTTGCGACCAGGAAGCATCACCTTCCTCTCGATCCACGAGATCGCGTAGCTTCCACGCGTTGACAATCGGCGAGAGCGCTTCCCGCCACTTTCTTCTCCCTGAGAATCTTCAGTCTGCTCAGCAGCAGTGGCGTTATCTTCGACGCCACTTCGAGCCTCGTCCTCACTCTTTTCCTCCTCTTCTTCCACATCTTCTTCTTCTTCTCCCCCCTCGGCGCCCTCTGGCTTGTTCTTCTTCTGGTTTTCAAGCGTTTTCGCATACAACTCGTTGATCGTGTCCATGTCTTCAAGCAGCGTCAGCTCATACGCACGCTTGGCGGTATTCTCGTTGGAGTTGTTCAAGCGAAGCTGCACCCATCCATTCCCGGAGCGCAGCACTCGGCCGTGAAGCCCCTTGAATTTGCCGACATTGATGCGGCACTTGCGATCAATCCACATGTCAGGGTCCAGCACAGAAAGCAGCTCCCCCTTCTTTTCAGCAGCATCGGCACCCTGTGTAGAAATGAGCACAGCACAAAATGTCATTACCCCCACCAGCAACAATGCACAAGCCACATGACACTCAATCGTACCTGATCAGCTTCGTCGTCCTGGTCGTCCTCGTCATCAGCATTGTCAGAAGAGATCGCGAGGTGGCGCTGCTTGATCGAAATGATCAGACCTTCCTCTCCATCGAGTTGCACTTTGAACCCGCCCGGTTCGCGCTATCAATTTGACGTTGGTGTTCAGTCAAATATATGAAAGCAATCCTACACAACAATGAAGAATAGTACAAACACAACTCACCTCGATGATGATTCCTTCCTTCCCCTGGTGCTTCTTCAAATCACGCTCACGTCGCGAAAGCGCACCGAGATGAACGCGGACGCGCATGTCGATGTCGAATTCAATCGCTTCCCCATCTTCTTTCTGCTCTCCTTCGGTGTCGTCTGCATCGTCATCGTCTTCTTGCTCGGATACGTGCTTGGGGACTTCAACAGCCGCAGGTTGCTTCGCTTTACCAGACGCACTAGCACTGCTGTCACTGCGCTGACGCGGAGACTGGTCGCCAGTGGGGCTCCCGTCCTCGCCGATGAGCTGCAGCGCGGACGGGCGATACTTGTACACGACGTCGCCGTCGCGAATGCGCACTTTGAACCACGTATTCGGGTGCTGCGGCACTTCTTCAATCACACCAACTTTGTGCACCGTGTGCGGCACGCGCTGGTCGACATCCGGGGTCTTAGTGATCCGCACCAGCGCGCCTTTCTCGAGCGAGTGCAGATCGCGCACCGCAGTTTTGAAAGAAGATCCAGCAGCACCATTGACGCTGCCCCCGCCGCTCGAGCTCTGATGCGCGTCCTCCTGCGGCTCTTCCTCCTCTTCTTCTTCTTCCTCCTCCTCCTCCTCTTCCTCCTCTTCTTCTTCCTCCTCCTCCTCTTCGTCTTCCTCATCTTCGCCGTCCGAGCCGTCGTCGTCGTCGTGCTGCTTCTTGACGTCGCCCTTGAGCGCGCGCATGGCTTTCTTCATGGACGAGCGCGTGCGGCGCGACGCCTGCCGCCGAGGGCGCAGCTCGCCGCCGCCGCTGCTGTCGCTGCCGCCGTGGTGGTCGCCACCGTGAGCCGCCGAGCGTTCCATTGATGATGTTGCTTCAGTCCGCGTCTCTGTGTCTCAGGTCTTCTGACTGCTGGCTGCTTGTGGTTGATCCCTCGCTCGGCTCAAATGGAAGACTGACTGACTGTCTGTTTTGATTCAAAAACAAACGCAAGTGGTATCTTGAATAGTGGCCCCAGCCGCTGGGGCCACTATTCAAGATACCCCCGTCCGAACCAGAAGAACACTGCTTCCCCCAATTACAGGTCTATAGTACACTACTTGCCCCAATTACAGGCCCTCTGGCTGGTAAAACAAAACCAGTGCAGAGTGATGGTCGTGGGGGAAAGAGGGAAGACAAGAAAGAGCAAAAAGGAAAGCAAGCGACAGAACACACACACACACGACAGCATGGCGGAGGAGAAGGCAGCGGCGAGCACGAGCACGAGCACGAGCACGAGCACGAGCACGAGCGAGGGGCAGACGCAGGACGCGCAGGGCGACGCCGGCGTGGTCACGAACGCCGTGAGCGTGCCGCAGATCGCGCCGCTCGCCAAGTACAAGCTCGTGTTCCTGGGCGACCAAGGCGTGGGCAAGACGTCTATGATCACGCGCTTCATGTACGACACGTTCGACAACGCGTACCAGGCCACGATCGGCATCGACTTTCTCTCCAAGACCATGTACATGGAAGACCGCACCGTGCGTCTGCAGCTCTGGGATACCGCGGGGCAAGAGTGAGTTCAATGCTGTTGCTGTTTCGGTGGTGCTGTGAGCTCTGAGCAATCGGTATCATGTTGCTAAACTTTTGTTTTGATATTTTTGTGTGTCTGTGTGTGTGTATGAGCAGACGCTTCCGCAGTCTGATTCCGAGCTACATTCGCGACTCGTCTGTCGCAGTCGTGGTCTACGACATCACAAGTACGTTGAAGTGGCTTCCATGGACTGAGAATCAATACTTGCCCTCGTTGAAGTAGATTTTTCTGATGGATGCTTATTGTGTCTCTTTTCGATGTGGGTTTCTAGATCGCGCGTCTTTCCTGAACACGTCCAAGTGGATCGAAGACGTGCGGACAGAGCGCGGACAGGACGTCGTGATTATGCTTGTGGGCAACAAGACCGATATCTCGGACCGACGACAAGTCTCAATCGAAGAAGGCTCGGACAAGGCGAAAGAAGAGAACGTCATGTTCATTGAGACGAGCGCCAAGGCGGGCTACAACATCAAAGCACTCTTCCGAAAGCTCGCCACGGTCTTGCCAGGCATGGAGAACACCGCGATCAGCGGCGATTCCAACTGTACGTACATCGTCGTCGCTTTACTGATACCGATGATGATTCCGCGTTTTGTACTCATGCATTATTGTATCTTTGTTTTGTTTGTCGTACGGTGTAGTGATTGATATTAAACTGACGGCTGCGCCTGCTCCGAAGGAAGCGGCGGCTGATTCTTGTGGCTGTTAAAAGAAGAAGAAGAACACTTAGAAGGAGGGGTGGACGTGTCTTAAAAAACAAAGGTATTCAAGTAGAAGTCGACATTTTCAGAGCAGGACGCAGCAGCAGCAGGAGGAAGAAGCAGAGGAGAGCAGAGGAAAATCAAGTGGTATGTGCGTGCTTGTCGTCTGGGGTTTGACATGTAATTGTGTTTTTGAATGCTGCTGTTATGGTGGTGGCGCCTCATCCTTCCGTTTTCCCAAGAGAGTCCCTATTTGCGCCGCCCGCTTCCGCTCTGCTGCTCCTTTTCGCGCTCCAGCTCTTTCTTCTTGGAGACCGTCTCCCAGTCGATGGTGACCTGCTTCGCGTACTGAAGGAACTTTTTGTTTGTTTCGTGCAGCTTGTTCGCAGACAAGAAGCGTTCGCGATAGGCGAGCACCGAGTCTACGTGAGTCCCCGCGTCCGTCGTGTGCTTGATGGCGAGGTCCAGCGCGCGGTCCCAGCGGAAGAGGCGGATGTTCATCTTGATCGCACGGTAGATCAGCGGCTTCGGATGCGCTTGCAGCAGAATGGACTCGGCCTCTTCGATGTTCCCCGAATACAGCGCAAGCTCGGCGTTGCGACGCTCCTCCGAGACGATATTCTTCACGTACAAGACGAAGTAGAGCTTGTCGACGCAGTCGATCGCCGCCAGAGCGATCTCTGCAGTTTCGAGGTGGCGGCGATGGAGTGCCATGCCAGCCAAGCACGTCCACAGATTCTTGCTCTTCACGAAGCGGCACAGTCGTACCGCCTTGTCCCAGTCGGCAGACGCTGTGAACTCGTACAGCAACGAAGGATACGGCGAGATACTCGTCGCCAAGACCGTGCCATCAGCTCGACGCACCGTCACGTTCGTCCCGACAAACGTCGTGATGGACGACATTTTGAGGAAGTCTGTGCCGTCGCGGGAATCGATCACGTCGTTCAGCAGAGTGCGATCGACGTAGACCATGTTGGGGTACATCCAGGTGACCAGCTTCGAGTCTGCGATGGCGATCAGGATCTCGGACGAGTTGTTCCAGGCTGCCGAGTCGACCTGGGCTTGGAGCTTGTACGACCCTTTCGTCGACAGTCTGGCGAGGTACAAGTCGCGGTTCCGGTCGATGAAGAAGATCTTGCGGTCTTCCGTGGGTCCGTAGTGACTGAGAGCCAGCTCGTAGATCTCCAAGGAGTGCACCAACGCAACGGGAAGCTGCTTGCCAGTGTTGATGTCGAAAGACCGAATCGTCTTCCGGTCCGAGTGATCCAGGATGGACAGCGTGTCCGTGCTGAGCGAGATCGTCATGCTGTTGAGAAACTGGACGTGCATCCCTGGGAACTTGGGGCTGCTGATGGACTTATCTTCGTACGAGTACACTTGGATGCCATTGAAGTTGTCGACGGTGATGAAGTGGCACTCGCTCTGAATGATCAAGTTCACCGTGGCGCGGAGGTCAAAGATGTGAGGGGTATTCCAGTTCTGCGAGTTGTAGATGAAGCATTGCGTCGCCGTGCAGACGATCAAGAACCCGTGACCGAAGGACATTTCGATCACGCGGTCGCGCACAAAGTCGATCTCCTCGAGCGTTTCGTTCATGACGTCGTGCACGTGGATCTTGCGCGGATCCACCAGCTTGATCTCGATCTTGTTCCACGTCAAGACCCGCTCGATGACTTGCGCGAACACCGTGGCGCCGTTCCCGCCAGCGGCGACGAGCTGCGTACTGTCCGAGGCCCAGGCGATGTCCATGAGCGAGCCGCACTTGGGGCGCTCTCGACAGTACGACCAACCGGTTTTATCGCACAGACGGAGCATGTTGTACGAACCGACAGCAAACGTCCCGCCGTTGGGGCACCACGCGATCGACGTGACCACGTGCTCCTCGACTGGACTCTGGTACAGCTGGCGCCCGAAAGCGTCCCAGACTCGGAAGATGCGGTCTTCGCCGCCTGAGATGATGCGGTTGTTGATCGGGTTCCAGTCGATGCAGAGGATGGCGCCGTCATGGGCTTTCCAGAGGATGTCTTTGCGTCCGATCTGCATGGTCTTGATCACGAGATTCACGCCGTTCGTGAACAGAAGCTGGTCGTTGTCTGGTCCCCAACAGACCGCGTAGATCGATCGCCCCGTGGAGGCCAAGGTGGACCGCAAGTTTCCACTTCGAGACCAGACCTTGATCGTGCCGTCCTCGCCGGAGGTGACAAGCGCGGTGCCGTCATAGTTCCACTTCAAGACGATCACAGCGCCTTCGCAAGCCTGCACTTTCTTCTCTTCACGGCCAGTCTTGGACAGCAGGCAAAACGTCCCTGTTCTCCAACAACAAAGAGCGCGTCATCAGGCATCGATCACTTCATTGCACACAAGCTGCGAAGACGTACCGTCCGTGCAGGAGACAGCAAAGGTGTCGGCAGCCTGCTTTCCGACCGACGGCACCCAGTCGATGGACGTCACGAACGCCTCCACGGACGCGACTTTGCCGCTCACCTCGCCGTCCATGCGCCAGCGCACGATGGTGTTGTCGTCGCTGCACGTGATCGCATCGTTCTCGGGCGTCCAGCAGCACGCACTCACGAGCTCCGTGTGGTGGTTCGTCGGCAGCTGCGAGTGCTGGAAGCGCATGGTGTCGAGAGCTCAGCGACGCAGTTGTGGTCACGCAGATGGAAGCAGGAGCTCAACTACCAGCGAATGCTCAATGCCCACGCCCACGTCTTCTTGTGCCAAGGCATGGCTTCAGATGGTGCGACCTTTCAATCCGACTGGTCGTCTCCGACGCTGCCCTCGTATATTGCAGGCGGTTATTCTATTCGAAGAACAGCACCAGCTGTCATAAAAGGTACGGTTGAAGTGGTGAGTCCACCTCGGGCAGACAGACAGCAAAAGGTCAATGGAAGAGCCAGGCAACCAGCCCTTCATTCACTTTCCAGAGAGGATAGTCCAGCCAGAGACGACTCGGCAAGTGGGGTCTCCGTACGGATTTTGCCCAGGCATTCCATGCAAATTCGATGGAGGGTTCAGGAAATGAGAGGCCCAGCTGCGTGCTGCGTGCATTGAGGGGTTTCTGCACTGTATTCTGGTGAGTCCATCTAAGTTTTGCAAAGTTGTGATCTTGAAAACGTGTTGACGATGAGAACTGACTGAGGTGCTGCACCTGTGGTAGCCGTAAAATAGATAGTTCAGCAGTTATCGGTGAGCCTGCACCACGGAGACCTGCCAGCTTCGTGCTGGCGATAGAGGCCCAAAAATACAGGTGCTCACAAACAGGAGTCTGATGACTGATGACCAGTCCTACAATAAAAGTTCTTCAAGAATGAATGGCATGCCAGTGACTGTATTCCCCCAGCGTTTTAAGCTTTAAAATCTTTATCAAGTTCGACGAGGAGGTCCTGAGGAGTCAGTCCCCTGTGTTCTGCTTGGCAAGACATCTCACAACCAATTTGGATCTCGAGAGC
>JAASFI010000957.1:0-13472 GCA_023333705.1 Globisporangium viniferum | reverse complement strand
GACTCTCACTCCCCAATTAACCATCAACAATAACCACTTCTTCTCAAGCTCGCCTTCGTCTTCTCCTCCTCTCCTCGACGCCATGCACTCGCCGCAACACGACCGCCCGATCCACACCACTTCTCTCCAACTTGCTTCCTCGCTCGCTCTACGCCAGACCAGCGCTCATCTCGCTCGGTCCTTCGGCTGCTCTACAGCCCGTACTCGCTAAAGTACGTCGACCTCCTTACAATTGTCATCCTCCACAATATGATTAATGTTCAGGAAGGCGATCAAGACGGGTTCACTCATCTTTTTCAGCAAGGAAGTCAACCTGGCGGGCTTCCTGTATTCAAAGCCAGACGGGGTCCAGCAGTTTCAAGACAAGCAAACATGGCAGAGATGATCAACAACTCACGCAGACTTCACGACCGATACATGCATCTCAAGCTCGTAGAGCACTTGTGGGAGTTCAAAGGAGAATCAAAATGATCAATCGTATACAGGAGCTTGCTAGAAAGTCTGAATCAATCAATTTGAGTAGCTGCACAACCTGAACGAAATTGAGAAGCTATGTATTTGGTAAATCTATAAAGATGAAACCAGTGTGCATTGATATCTTTCTAGTCTCTTGATTACAAGTGGTCTGGTGTTTGTGGCGGTGGAGATTCCTCAGTTGTTGAAGCGGAAGTAGTCATGACGGCCATTTCTGCCGCTGCAGAACTAAGGTTGGTGGACAAGCTTGTATCCTCTGCCTCGGGATCGGCGCTTGAAAGGGTCGCTCGCTGTGCCGCAGCAGCCACTTCCGCTCACAGTCAGTCAAGAACCAACTTTCGCTTCAGCAGAAGAAATATGAGTGCGTCTCCAGCCAGTGGCTGTATGCTAAACAGGTTAAGTTGGATTTGCTCTTCGGCGAGGCGGTTCCATGCCTCTATGTTGGATGTCATCCATTCAGCGGCTCTCACTTGGCATCAGTACAGAACCAAGTTGGCTTTGTCCAACTTGGCGCGCTGCATACCGGCCGGTCGTCTTGCTCCTTCGTCGTTTGACGTCTCTGACTGCTGCTCTTGCTGGATACACGCTTGATCCATAGAGGTCTCATCTGGATTTACCTGGCTCGACTCGCCGACTCCACGTTTTCGTTTTGTCGGGGTTTTCTTCTCGTTTGTCAAACGCCGCGTGATCCACTTAGGCAAGTTGCGGAGGATTTATCAGCACTGCATGAATCTGCATTTGCTTGCCGCCTTGTACAGCTCCAGGGTTTAATGCTCGATGTCCGCTGGCGAACGTCCACTTGCGTCTTGACCTTCTACTTTCTCGTGACACCTTAGGAACTTGGAAACAGAGTGTGATATTCTCTGGAACCTCGAGCTGAGTGAGTTGGGCGATTGAACAGCAACAAAGCTGCTACGAGATCTCAAATCCTCGTCAAATACTGTCTTGACTCTTGCATAACACGCATCGCCAGTTTGATTCGTCCCAATAACAGCATCAGAGCTGACAGACAGCTAGGCCTCATGAAGCGCTTTGTCTCCCATGACGCGGTAGTTGGCGCCACGCACGTTGAAAGAAGCGTCGAGGTTGCTGATGCTGCTCATCTCTTGACCTGATGGCAAATGGCGTCATGTATTTTCAAGCACAAACTTTGTGGCTGAAAATACAATTTGGGACACTTACGATTTTTTATCAGCCGAATAGCAGTGCTGCTGGGAGCATTTTATGTAAAAATCACTACAAATTTGTTTGGAATTGGCAACATGAGCAGCAGCGCTGTTGGGTCACTCTTAATCACAACACTAACTGACACCTGCATGTCACGGCGTACACTAATTGTATCGGAGCCTCGATCACAAAAAATGGAACAAAAAAGAGGTCAATCTTGTCAAACGAACTTGCACTTGCTGCCTGTTTTGTCATTTCCTACTACCTTCGTGCGACACTCGTCTTGCCTTCTTTCGCCTCCCACATCTCCCCAATATCAAGAAACGTCACACAAATAAATAGACATTCACTTCGAAGCCCAAACACAGAAAGAAGCGAGCATGAGCAGCAACAGCGCGTGGGAGCAGTGGGGCTCCAAGCGGCCGGCGGCGGCGGGCGCCGCGAGCGCCGCGTTCCAGAGTCTGCTGCGTGGCTCTCCGCTCGCCGCCATAGGGGCCAGTGACTCCGCGACCAGCACCAGTACAAGCACAACCACGATCGTAACCAGCACCACGACCGCCACGCTCAACGGCGCGCAGGTGTCGCTCAAGAAGATGTGGGTCTCGGCGCGCGACCTCACGATGAACGCCGTGCAGGCCGCGTCGCCTGCGTCGTCCACAGCGTCCACAAGCGCGTCGTCTGTGGACCTGGAGGCGCTGGAGAGCGGACAGAGCAAGCAGCATGACGTTAACGAGGCGGAGGACCAAGAGTACGCGACGGCGACGTGGCCGCTCTTCCGGCGGAAATCCAACACGGAGAATTCGCTTCTGCCCACCATGAGCTGGTATGGCAACAAACAGAGGAAGCTGCATGTGTATATGTGTATCTGCGACGTGTGGCTAAGCTAACGATCTCTCTATCTATCCGTCGTTTGCTGTGATAGGAACACGCGGTTCAAGTATTTTGTGGGGATGACGCTCATGGGGCTCATGTTCTTTGGCATGGCGTCCATTTTCCTCCCTCTGGTAAGTGTCGTGTGTATTGGAAATCGGACTCTCTCTTACTCGCCTGCGTACTAACAATGTGCTATCTGTTGTGTATGTAGATCATGATCCGGCCGTCCAAGTTCGCGCTGAGCTTTACGTTCGGGAGCATGTGTCTGATGACCGCGTTCGCGATGCTCAAGGGCCCGGCCGCGTTTCTCGCGGGACTGCTCGAACCAAAGCGTCTGGCGCTCACCACCGCGTACTTTCTATCACTCGGTACGTATTGCGAGTTGTCTACAGTGTTATTGTGGTGTGTGCTTTAATCACACTAACGTTTGGTGCTATTGACTTTGTCATACAGGCGCGACGCTGTATAGCTGCTTGGTGCTGGGCAGCTACGTGCTCGTGGTCTGCAGCTCTCTGATGCAGGTAATGCAACAAACTGCGAATGGAGTTGATATGGATGGCTGGATGTACACTAACATGTCATCTTTGTATTGCCATCGATTAGCTCACGACGCTGATGGTCTTCGCCATGTCGGCGCTCCCAGGTGGCAATGCGAGTCTGAAAAGTACGTGTATCTATGG
Source organism: Globisporangium viniferum (assembly GCA_023333705.1). Lineage (NCBI taxonomy): Eukaryota > Oomycota > Peronosporomycetes > Pythiales > Pythiaceae > Globisporangium > Globisporangium viniferum. The sequence goes on along the minus strand of JAASFI010000957.1, from coordinate 10,278 downwards.
GGTTTCCCTCTCTCTTTGCTGCCGCTTGAAGCCAACTGATGGACCTCGTGCTTGTCTGGATATGTCCATGAATGTTAGCGTTCGGCATGCTGTTCACGAAAGCTGCGCGGCAAATGATCCAAGCGCTCGCTCGCCTGTTCCGGTAGATTGACTGCTTGCCGTCCAGTCGATCGCTTGAACTGGCTGACAATCGAGTCATTCGTTCCAAGTGCGGTCGGTCGTCACGAGATCCCAATCCCAGATCTTTAAACAGAGCTGCCAGCTAACGACAGAGCTCTCCAAACTCCACCCCATCATCGCATGCGAAAAGACGCACCTGCGAAGTTTATTAAGTACACATTTTTATTCCTGGAGAGCGAGCGAGCGAGCGGCATGCCCGACAGAATTCGGCTTGGCTCCACCTACCACAGCCAGAAGACAGAAGCTCACTCCCACTCGATTCATAGAATCCGGTCAATAACGAAAGAAGAAGAACAAGACGATTGACATTCTCTGGTGGTGTTGAGTCTGCTGCTATGGCTCGCTACCTGGAGCTCTGGTCTCGTTGCTGCTTGCGCGCCGCATGCTCGTCCATGTCGTTCCACGCCTAAGCCATTCACATATTTACAAACACGTCAGCACAGTGCACTCACTCATAAGGGAGCTATCTGTCAATAGCAGCCATTCAGTGTATTGTTGTATGTCGTACCAGTGCGTCGTCTTTGACCTTGAGCGGGTCGTAAGCGGGCGTGCGCTCGTCCAGGTACTTGATGCCCGCCATGAGCACGGCGCAGAGCACGGCGTAGCCCGCGCTACATACAGCAGCAGGAAGGAAGGTAAAGCACAGTCAGCAGGCAGCAACATACATACGCACAGTCTCTAGGTCGATAGATAGATACTCTCGCTACACACACAGAGTAAGTACTGTACACCTCCCATACCTTTGCCTCGTCGAGAGGTTGCGGAACGGCAGGAACATGCCTGGTGCTTTATTGTTCAATAATAATGACCGTTCGCATCAACGTTGCATTTTCAAGCGTCCAAAGTCGTACTTTAGTGGATTTCCGGTACAGTTCCTTATACTTGTAGAAAAGACCAGTCAGATTTTTTATTGTCAGTCCTTTCCTTCCTTCCAGCAATTTTCGACTTCTCTGACACTTTGTGCTTCCATTTTCGACGGCCCAGCACCAGCAGAAGCAGCAACAGTTATGGTGGCGACTCCACCAGCAGCTCCAACGCCAGCAGCTCCAACTTCAGCGCCCACGACTCCAGCAGCCCATGGCGACGCCACCACCAGCAGCACCAACAGCGGCAAGAAGAGCCGCGCGGGGCGCCGGCCGAGCCCCGTCTGGGACTTCTTCGCGGCGATCCGCACGGAGCACAACACGGTGCACGCGCAGTGCAACTTTTGCGAGCGGCGGTGCGCAGGCGTGGCGGCGCGCATGGTGCACCACATCGTGGCCAAGTGCCCCGCCGCGCCTTCCGAGGCGGTGGACGCACTCGGAGGGGAAGCGGCGATCGTGGTAGCGGCGATGAAGAAGCGCAAGACCGGCGAGCACCAGACGAAAACCAAGAGCGTTGCCGCCGCCACCACCACGCAAGTGCAGCTACAGGCTCAAGCTCAAGCTCATGGACTGGTTGATGAACCCAGCGGTGTATCAACTGCCATCACTACGACTACCACTACTGGAGCGAACACTCCTGAGCCAGCAAGTGCTGTTAAGAACCTCGCCGAGCAGCAGGTGGCGGCCGCGCACCAGAAGCTGGTGCTGGCGTGCATCTTGAACGACATTCCGCTCCAGTTTGTCGAGGACGAGACGCTCATGGACGCGTTCGCGGCGCTGCGTCCGGATTTCCCACTCTTGACGCTGCAAATGGCACAAACGTCCGTGCTGGAAGATGTCCATAGCGCGGTGGTGCGCACTGTGGACGCATCGCTGCGAGGTCTCGAGCAGTTTGCGATCATCCACCGTCATCATCGCCAGTCTGGAAGTGGGTTGCCAGACGTGTGGCTGGGAATCGATGGGAAGGACGAGCCGCTTCTTCTCGGCGAGACCAGCAGCAGCAGTAGCAGTGATGGTGATGGTGTTGATGATACCAGCAGTAACAGTCGTGCTGCTCTGGAAACGGAGACCGCCATGCTGGGTGCCCAATGCGCGCGCCTCCCCTTGGCCACGACGCTTAGCTTTTGCACGGGCCACACACAGCTTTTCTACCACTTGCATCAGCTTCAGCACCAACACGAGCGAGAGCTGTCATCGTCGGACGAACAGCAACAGCAGCAGAATGACGAGCCGATGTCATCGTCATCGGAGGACGACGACTTGGACCCGAAAAGACTCAAGTCTCTGCTGCTGGGCACGTGTCTGCTGCACCAGACGATGCTGCTGCAGAAGCGCCTGCTGCAAGTAGTTCCGTCCATCGTCGCGCTGCTCCAGGAAGCCACGGTGCTGGTCTACTCGCTCATTAACCACCCTCGTCTGAGCAGCGCCATCCGCTCGGCGCTGCTGGACCTCGCGCACGCCACCACCAGCATCCAGACCCCCACATCTTCTTCTGACTCCGCCACGCCAGAGCAGTTCAAGTGGGACCTGCAAGCTCGACTGGTGAAGCGTCTACTATCGCTCGAAAGCGAGCTGCGTGCATTCTGGACCAGCGAAGCCGCGCAAGAGCCGTTGGCTGGAGCTACTATTGCTGCTTCGAGTGCTAATAACGATGGCGACGATGGCGCAGATCGACCTGAAGCCCCCGCAGAAGCCATAGCAGCAGCCAATGCCTTGCCGATGCATCGGGACTCGTTCTGGGACGAGCTACGTCAAGTAGACGCGCTGCTGGCGCCGTTCAGCTGGGTGTTTGCGCTCAGCGAGTCGTCAGATGTCGCTTCATCTTCGTGCAACAGCGTGACATCGGCGCAGTACCTGGTTCTCTGGCTCTGGCTGCTGTCGATCGTCAACACCTCCGCAACCATCCCTGTGGACCAGAAAGTCGCGTTCACGGCGCACACGGTGTTTGTGATCCGCAGACATGTGGCCGACCACCAGCTCGCGTGCATGCTGCTCGATCCGCGCGTGCACGGCGCGGGTCTTTCTGCGACGGGTAAGCGCAAGGTCAAGGCGCTCGTGGTGAAAGTCGCCGAGCGCGTGTTCCCAGACGACGGCTTCCACGTGTCGGGGGCCAGTGCGCGCACGAACTTGCTCGCGCACCTGGGCCACTACAGCGGCAAGACGGCGCAGTTCGCGGACGACATCGCGTGGGAGATGAGCGCGGGCAAGGCCGCCGAGCTCTTCTGGAACGACTACGTGGAAGACGCGGGCGAGCTCGCGAAGGTGGCGCGCGCGGTTCTCAAGTTCATTCCGCACACGCAGAGCGCCGCGAGTTTGTACGTCGACAGTGGTGCTGGTGTAGGAAAGAGCAGCTCCCAGCAAGACAACGGGCAAGAGGGAGAATCGTTTGCGATCCGCCAGATCAAGCAGCTGTATGCGAAGAAGAAGAAAGTGTCGTCCAAGACCGCAGCCGCCTCTCACCAGAGCGCTCGGGCAGTGGACAAGGTCATGGCCCAGTACGCGAGCATCCTGCTGCCTATTGGGCCAGGAGGAGGACTACCAAGCGCGTCCACTGGCGCATCTGCTGCAACTGGGAAGAAGATTGAAGAATCGCGGGACGCAGGTGAGGCGGCGACGTCGCGTATCCTGCTGGCGATGGCGCAGCAGATCCAGAGCCTCCTGTCTATCAGCAGCAGCGGGAACCAGGGCAGTGGCCAGCAACACCACACGCCTGGTGAACAAGCAGAGCAGCAGCAAGCTACGAGCCAGCGGTCCGCGGAGAAGACTCCCTCGCCATCTTCGTCATCGGTCAGTCCACAGGAGAAGAACGCATTTGAGCTCCCGGTGGACGCCTCGTGGTTCGCGTTTGGAGGCGAGAGCGACCGCAAGGCCATCGAGGCCGCGGTCCGGGCGTTCGTGCTTCCGTCGGCGGCCCTCGTGGCCGTCTAACCGAGGCAACCGAGATGGTGAAAAGGGAGAGTGAGTTCACATCTATGCGAGGCCAGCACCACCAGCAGCACACTTGACGCAAATCACAAAACTGCAACCATGCTTGAACAACTTCTACTTGGCGATAAAAAAAGAAAACTGCGAATGGGAAAATATTAGGAATAGGAAGGAGGAAAATGGTTATCAAGCTAACAGCACAGCAACCACCGACACCAACGGAAAATTAACTACACAGCAGCAGAGGACACCGCTTTCACTAGATCGATACCAACAACAAATGAATATGAACAGACAAGAGAGAAAGAATCCCCCCACGTCTTTGTCTATTTCATAGCTCGTCGGACTCTTATGAAAGGTGCCTACTAATGGAATTGCGCAGCGCCGCCGGCACGGCGTCCGAGCGCGGCAGCGAGTTGGACGCGATGTACGACTCAGCCAGCGTGGTTTCCTCGTCGCAGCTGAACGCGTAGCCCGTGTTCCTCCGCGACGCGTTGTTCGCCTTGAAGAACTTGGGCGGGATGCGGTCCCAGCCGCCCACGCCCATCTCGCCTGTCTCCGACGACACCGACGAGCTGTATACGCTCGCCGAGAAGCTGTCAGCGGTCAGCGACACGTGGTCCGACAGCGCGGAGCTCTGCATGGCGCGCACGGTCGACGCAGCCTCGTAGTCGTCGCGGTCCTCGCCTGCGGTCACATGGCTGCTGCTGTTGCTGCGGTCGTGCAGCTGGGTGCCCGCCGAGTTCGTGCGGTACGACTTGACCGTGAGATCCGTGCCGCGGAAGTCACCGCTCAGGAAGCCCGTGTTGTGCACGTCGTCCAGCGACATGGACAGCGTCTGCTCCTCCACGTGGTTGATCGTCAGTCGGCGCTTGCGCTTCTCCACCGACTCGGACAGCACCTGGTTCAGCTCCGGGTAGAACGTGCGCTGGTACTGGTTGTACGTGAAGTGGCGTCCGAGCGCAATGACGCAGCCCATGAGCACCACCAGCACGTAGCCCCAGCTCCAGGCAGTCGGCGCAAAGCTCCCGAACTCGTCGTACGCGACCTTGTACTTGGCGAAGTACGGCACCTCGGTGCCCATGACCGCGAAGCCGAACCACGACAACACGCTCAGCGTCCAGCACGTCAGCGCCAGCAGCGTCCACGTGTCCGAGATGAGCCAGATCTTGAGATTCACGATCAGCACGGTCATGGAGAACGCGATCATGCCGTACTCGACGCGGGACTCGCTGCCCGGCGCGCTCTCCGACGCGTTGAAGCCGAACGACATCACCACGAAGATCACGAGCGACTCGTACACCGCGGCGCCGACCCAGCGGAAGAACGTATACATGTTAAAGTAGTACCGCTCGGGGCCTTTGCGGTACAGATCCGGGTACTCGGTGCTGAAGTGTGCCGGCAGGTCCTTGTCCATCACCCCGACCACGATGATCGGCAAACCCGTGAACGCGACATTGTACACTTGCACGCCCAGCTCCCAGTACATCTTCGACCCCGACGCGCCGGAGAGGTAACCGTACCAGTACTGCGCCAGCACGAGCGTGATATTCTTGTAAAACATGTACAGCACGAGCTTGGAGATGCGGATGTAGTTCCAGCGGCCGTGCACCAGCAGCAGTCGCTCCAGGAAGCGAAACTGCGCGATCGCGTAGTCGCTCGAGTTCACGGCCTGCATGCCTTCCTGCCCGGAGATGCCAACGCCAACGTGTGCCGCCTGGATCATCGCCACATCGTTCGCGCCATCGCCGATCGCCAGTGTCCTCGCAGACGTGATGTTGTCGCGCACGAGGCGAACCATCTCAGCCTTCTGAGCTGGAGACACGCGGTTGCAGATCACGGCGCGACAGAGCTTGGCGAACTCTAGCAAGTGCGGCGCAGTACGCGCACTAAGAGCCCATTCCAATGCTTCACCGTCGATGATGAGCGAGATCTCGAGCCGCAAGTCGGCTTTCCGCTTCTCCCTGTACTCGCGCGCAGCAGCGTTCAGTCGCGCGATGATCGCCTCTTCGTTCGGACACGTCGTGCAGTTGACGATCACCTGCTGGATCGAGTTGTCCAAGAGCGAGCACGCGTACGCGATGTTGATCGCCGTCTCTTCCTTGTCTCCTGTCAGCATCCACACCTTGATCCCCGCAGCAGTCAGGTTCGAGAGGCACTTTGGGACACCGTCCTGGAGCTTGTCCTCGATCGCCGTCGCGCCAATCAGCTCGAGGTTCTCCTCGATCTCCTCCATCAACGTGTCGATCGCGTTCGGCTTGCCGTCTTTTCGGCGGTCCAGCTCCGCGACGTTCCCCTGCGCTTCGTCAAACTTGATCTTCCACTTCTGGAACCATTTCTCGTCCAGCTTCTTGACTGCGAGCGCCAGCGTGCGAAGACCGTCGTCCGCGTACTTCTCCATGTGGTCGCGCGTGATCTTCTTGAGGTGGTCCGTGGAGGGGTCGTCTTTCAGACGCTGATAAATCATCATATCTGCCCCTTTCGAGTACAGATACAGTTCTCCGTTCGGTCTCCTCACCACCACCGACATGCGCTTGCGCGTGCTGTTGAACTCGAGCACGTCCAGTACGTCAAACACCTGGCGCTCGCCGAGCACTTCGATGGTCGCTTTCCCCACGCCGCGATTGATGAAATTGAAGCCCGCAAACGCGGCGCCTGCTACCAGGGCCTGCTCATCAGGCGACGACGCGGACAGACGCACTTCTCCAGTCTCCAGCTTCTCCGGAATCACCGTGTGACACACTGCCAAGTGCTCGAAGAACATCATGATGTTGCGCTGCTGCTCCACGCCGGCACTGCCTTTCAGCGCCTTGAAGAACGATGGGTCCACAAAGTTCACGTACTGCATCTTCTTCATTCCCGCCTCCATCTTTGGCTCATGCGGGATCGGCTTCCCAGCACGAACGAGCGCGGCGCGTCCGATCTCTGTCAGCCCCGAGCCGTACGAGATGCCGTTGATCGAGCACTTGCGGAACTCCATGATGTTGCACGTGAGCGTGCCGGTCTTGTCGCTAAACACGTACGAAATCTGGCCCAGCTCTTCGTTCAGCGCCATGGTGCGCACGATTGCGGGCGTGTCGGTCTCGGCGTGGTACATCTCGCGGTCCCATACCATGAACTTGGCCTGCAGGAACTTGACACTCGTCATCGACACGTAGAGCGAGATCGGGATCACCTGGTAGAGCAGCAAGAAGTAGTAAAAGAGCATCTGGATGAACGACTGCCAGCGCGGCTGCGCGCGCACGTCATCGTCCAGCTTGATGTACCACGTGTTGCGCACAATGTCGTACTGCCACGTGACGTAGCAGGTCGCCGCGACCGCGCACGCCACGAAGAGCCCGACGCACAGGATGCCGATCATCTTGTTCATCGAGAGCATGACGTCGCTCCACTTGGACGGCGCGGCGCTCGCGCTCTGCATGATCTTCGTGTCCGGCCCCGTGTTGAGCACGAGTCCGTAGACCCAGTCCGTGTTGCGCAGGTTGCAGCCGCGCAGCAGCACGTTCTTGACCGAGAGCGGCATGACCTCCATGCCGCAGCCCTCGCTCACCGTGACCTCGACCTTGCCGGCAAACTTGTTGATGTACGGGTTCGGTTTCTCGAACTTGACGATGCCGCGCAGTAGTATGAGCTCCTGCGGGTTCACGAGCGCGCTCATGGTCGGCTGGATGGCCTGGCGCAGCTTCAGGTTCGTCTCGCCGTCCAGGCTCTTGGTCTCCACGTAGCAGATGCCGCTCGCCGCCTCACCCACGGGCTCCGAGACCGCGAGGATGAGCACGTCCGCCGGGATCACCTCGCGGTTGCGGATCTGGAGAAAGTCGCCCACGCGCACGTCCGACCAGAGGTGGTCCTCGATGTGGCCGCTGCGCACGATGTGGCATTTCGCCGAGTTGGCCTCGTTGTCCGACTGGTGGCGCCGCAGGTCCTCCATGATTGCGAACACGGCGTCGATCGAGATGACGAAGAGCAGCACAGGCGCGTTCGTGGGCACGCCGTACGTGTTACTGATCGACTTGATGGACTGCAGCACGCAGACCACGAGGAAGAAGAAGTTGGCCACCTTTGTGAAGCTCTCCTTCAGAAACTTGGGCAGGAACGTGATCACGTTGTACTTGGACGTGATCACTACGTTTGTCGACTTGTCGAAGACCGCGTTGCCCGGCGCGTAGTTGAAGTACACCTCGCGCAGGTCCTGCTTGGCCTCGTCGGCCGCCATGGACGTCGTGCTCTCCAAGCTGTTGTCCTTGCTGTTCTTGCCCGGTCCGGGTCGGAAGCCGCCGCCGTTGCCGCCGCCCGTGAGCGTGCGCTTGGCGCGGATCTGCTGCTCGTCTGAGCTCGCATCGCCCGTCAGCAGGCGCTGGTTCTGCAGCAGCGCGGGACTGCCCATCTCGGCGTACATGTCGCTGCTGCCGCCGCTCTGCTTGCCCAGCAGCGGCGGGTTGGAGCCTCCGCCGCCGTTGCCGCCCGTGCTGCGCGACTGGTGCCGCAGCAGCTCTTCGTCCTCCACGCGCGGGCCGCCGCCGCCGAACAGCCGCACGGCCGGCCGCCGCGGGCTCTTGGTCGCCATCTACCGGTCGGTCGCTGTGTCTGTGTGTGTGAGGTGTCGCCTGCGCTGTGCGTGCTTATAGATAGAGGGAACAGACGCCTACAAAGAGAGAGAGAGAGAGAGATGAGGAGACGCGCGCACGCCTTCCTGCCTTGCCTTCCTGCCTTGCTTCTCTTCAGTGACGCTGGTGATGGCCTGTTGTTATGTATGACTGAGTGACAGTGCGAATGTTGGCGGTGGTTATGTGTTCGCTCGTGCGTTCATATCGCCTGTGAGTGTGTGAGTGTAAAAATACATTTTGGCTCAGAAAAGACGCAAAAAGACGAAAAAGCCGGATCTATTTTTGTGGAAAATACGGTATTATTGAACGCGCGGGTAGGGGTTTGTGAACCTGTGATACGCGCAGTATGGGGAGTTGTATCTGGGGGTGGAAGGCAGACAAAAACAAACCGGCTGGCTGCTGGCGGATTAGGGTAAGAGGTGGGAAGATCACAAAATGTTAGATTTGTGTCTTCCAGAACGTATGGCAAATTCTACTTGCTGTCATCCAGACGAGACGAGCTCCGAGTACCGGTATCTAAAATATACCAAAAATACCGGTACTGAGTATCTCGTTATTAGCAACTGGAGCAAAGTGAGTTTACAACAGAAACTGCGCCGCAGAATGTGTTTGTGAGTTGAAAATTGTTATTATGTTCCTGACAATTTCGTAGCTATCGTAAAATCTCCTCCTTAAGGGTAAAAGTGGCGCAACAAAAGAGGCGCGTTTATAACCACAAAATCACTCGACATTTGTATGAAAATTTGTAAAAATGCGTGCCTCCTATTCTGCGTATTTTTCAAAAAATATTTTCCGCAAGAAAGAAGACACGTTTTTCAACACATTTACTACCGGAAAGGCATGCCCTCATTTTTGCGTTTTACAATAGCAAATGTGTGGACCTTTTATAAAAAACGGTTTTCCTCAATTTTCCTCATATATTTTGCGCTAATTATTACTATTTAGGTAAATAATTTGAAATATAAATAATGATTCCTAAATAGTACTTTTAATATGAAAATTTGAATAATGGTTTGTGGTTTTTAGTAACCAAATATACCATTCAATTGCATACTTCGCGTGCTCGTCGCTCAGCTTCGAAAGGCATTCTAGACGGACTTGGACAGGTGGGACGCCATTCGCCTTCACGGTTCGGTAAACTCGCGTCGTCGGCTTCTGCACGATCTTGGCGATCCCGCGGTATGTCTTGCCTACGCTCCGAAGCGAGCGAAGGTTCTCAGCGAGAGCGGCCGCCGCATTAAGCGCTGGTGTGTGGCGCTTCTTCGAGTTCGAGTTGAACTTGCGCACGCGCATAATTGGTTATGTTTTGCTTCTGCTTTGCGCTTTGCTAAAGTGAAAACGCGCGCGCAGTCAAAGTTTCGCACGCTTCTCCCTTTTCCCTCTCTCTTGAGAAAGCGGGGAGATTTCGAAGCTCAGAAGAGAACAAATACTTATAGTATCTCAAGATTGAGATGGTGATCTCTCTGTTCATGTGTGAACAGAGAGCTCATAAGCTCAGGAGCTGTGTGTGGAGATGAACAGAGCTCCTGCATTCCATTTCCTTATCCCTTAAATGATTGAATACAAGAACAATGTGCGCTCGATGCAATCGCCGCTTGTGCGGGTTCTTCAAGCTGCCAGATCGCTCACGCAGGCAAGGGAAATTGCGCTTCAGTCTCAAACTAAGGATGCGATCGCTTCACACGACTGTACAAGCAAATTTG
>JAASFI010000956.1:0-13483 GCA_023333705.1 Globisporangium viniferum | reverse complement strand
TGTGCTGCTCAACAAATGGATAGCACTGCCAGAACGCGTTTTCTAACAGCTCCATCCTGGCCAATTTTCAGCCTCAAACGGCAAGTATTGATAAAAATTTCACAAAAAAGTGTGTGTCCCATAGCATTGGCCAGCACTGTAGCAGATTACAAGGAGTCGTTCGACCACTCCAGCTTGATCCCAGAGTTGCGGCGTAACAAAATCAGGATCCACCATCCTCCGAACACGAACCATGCAAAGGTATGCATTTGATGTGGCGCAGCTTGAGGGAATCATATTGGTCCGCAGTCTAATGTTGTGATTGTGATTTGTCGATGTTATCCCAGTTCAGTGTCATCGATCGAAGGTTTCCTTCAATTACAGCGTCCGAGGCGTCACAGGCAACAACGACGTGGTGGATATACACGATGGTGGCGAGACAGCTAGCTCGGCAATTGAAGCGCACAAATACGAAACACGGTGGAAATTGGTTCATGGTGGGAATGAAAATGGTCCATATGGCCACCTCGTGAAAATCGAGAGCGCATAATCCAAATGCTCCTCTCATCATGTTTCTTCATCACATCAAAAAAAATATATAAACTCCTTAACGTCATCATCATCTTCATTTACACACCTACCACTAGACCACTCGTGCATGCCGTCCCATTTACCAGAACGGACACCAGCCGTAGTACAGCTGGCAGAGGTTCTCGTGGGAAGTCGCCTGCATGATCAAGCGATCGACCTGCGCGTCGACCGAGAGCACTTTCGAGCCGTCGTCAAAGTCGCGACCCACGAGTTTCTTCTTCACGCGCTCGATCACCGACAGCGCCTTCTCGTTCAGCTGCGGGAGCTCGGTCGTCGCGATCACCGACTGGCCGCCAATGTTCTTCGAGTCGTAGTCTCGCTGCGCTTCTTGGATCGAGTTGCGCGATAGACTCGACGACGAGTCCAGCGCGTCCATGTTGAAGCCAAACATGCTCTCGGACGAGTGTCTGCGACGCGTGGGCGTCGTCACAGACGCAACCGACGACGTGCTCTTCACGCTGCCCACCACGATCTTGTCGTCCTCAGGCGCGCCGTTTCCAGCGTCACTCTCGGAGCGCGTGCTCGTGCCATTCACGCCATTCGCGTCAGCTCGTCCACCGGAATCCTCCTCTGGCTGCGCATGCGACGGCACGGCGTCCTTCTTCAAGAGTCTCCAGTTGATCAGCGGGTCGTACACGAACGCCTCGAGCACGGCCATGAGGCTGTCGCGGTTGTCGCGGAGAACGCGCATGGACGCCTCGCACGTGTACCTAAAGTTGCCCTCGATGCCGCTCACCTCCATCGCCTGCGTGAGCATGCGTGTCAGGCGGAACGGGATTTTCTCAGGGTACTTGTCGCGCTCCATCGCCACTTCGAAACAGTCGCCGAAATCAATGTGCACGAGCTTGCCTGAGACGCGGTCGAGCATCAAGTTGCTCGGGTGGCGATCGCCCAATCCGAGAATGTACCCGGCCATCGACATGACCGCGAGCGAGCGCGTAAAGTTGCGTCGGCGGTCGAGCCACACCTCCGAGTCCTGGCTCTTGAGCCAGAGCACACGATACAGATCCTGGCCCGTGGTCTCGCCGAGAGCGTACTTGAACGCCTCCACTTTCTGCATCAGCGGGAGCTTGTCGTAGTCCGGCGCCATCTGCACCATCAGCCGATGCTCGACGTTGAGTTGAATCTTGCGCGCCTCTCGGTAATCGCGGATCAGCTGGTGCAGCGTATCACAGAACGGCACCCAGCCGATCAAGCCGCTCGTGTGCGACAGCGGCAGCACCGAGTACCGCTCGATCGCCAGGTTGCGCTTGCTCGTGTCGCTGTCGTTCGCCAGCAGCGTGTTGATGACGCCGAAAAGCTGCATGACACGCTCGTCCTGACGGAGATCTTCGTGACCCTTGAGCAAGAACGGGTACGCCTTGCCGTCGCTGCCGTTGATCGTCACTTTGCGAGGTCGCTGCTTGGACGTCAGCACGGTCACGTTGTTGTCAAACGACTGGATGCGCACAATTGGCGCACCCGCCTTGTACGTGCCAGGCACCGCGAGACTCAGACTGTGCACCACTGAGAGCAACTTTGGTCCGACGTTCGCGAGCTCCAACGTCGACAGGTTCGCGAGCTGCTTGCGGATCTTGGAGAACACGTTGTAGTAGATGTCCCACGCCTGGTTCAGATCGTCAATGTTGCGCGTCTTCTCAAACACGTTCGTCCACTCCTTGGCGTGCTTGAGGTCGCGCGCGAACGCCTGGTAAAAGCCCACTTCGCGCAACGTTGGCGCCTCTTCCGTGCCGATCTTGTCCATGAGCTCGTGCAGCGGCGCCAGCTCGGCGATCATCGCGCTCGTGTCGCGGTTGTTGAAGTAGTGCTTCGACGCTTCTTCCAGCGCGCCGTGCCAGAGCTCGTTCCACAGAATCGCCACGCGAATGAGCTCTCGCGACACCATGTCGGCTTCATACACGAGCTTCGACGAATGACGCTTCACGGCTGCGAGAATGCCCTCTGCGGCAGCTTTTCGCTTCGGATTCAGCGCTTTCGATGCGACTGTGATCGGGTAAATGAGCGCCTGAGGGTGCGCCTGGCCAATGCGCGACAGCAGTTCGTGCAAAAGCTCGTTCATCTTTGGATTTGGCGAGTCAATGCGGGCGATCAGCTGCGGAATGACGTCCAGCCACGTGTCAATCGAGACGTCCTGGAAACCTTCGCTCATCGCAGCGTGCACGTCGCTGCGGTTGCCGTGCGCAAACCAGAGCGTGAGCAGCCGCAACACATCCTTCGTGACGTCGTAGCGCGTGTGCCCGAAGGAAATCGATCGAAAGAAGCCCTGAATCGAAGGCGCAGCGTAGCGCTTCACCTGGTTTGGGTCGTTCTGGTCCTTCACAGTCGCCTCCAGCGCTCGGAAGTTCATCAACGCCCACTCGTGCCACGCTCGGTGGTTCGTCGGGTCGAGCTTCGTCGCAGTCTCCAAGCACCCGAGGACCTGGTCGAACACTTCGTCTGACTGCTTCTTCGGCTCAAGCAGCGACATCTGCCACTCGCCCAACTGGATGTACACCTGCACGCGCAGCTTGACCATGTCCTCGTTCTTCTCGTCACCATGCTGCTCAAGTGCGTCGATGAAGTGTGTGATCTGCTTGAGCGCAATGTCTTCCTTGTTCTCGGCCCACAAGTGGCGCAAGTAGCTGAACGCGACTCGAGGGTCCGCGCTGGAGCCGTCTGCCAAGGACGCAACGCCATTCGCAAACCCGTAGTTGTTGTTGGACACAGTGCTGCTGTCCCCAAAGTTGATCGGCAGTGGGGTGTACGGGTCTTTCTGCACGCTTCGAATGAACGGCTGTGCGCCAACGCGCCACAGTGCGCTCGCAGCCAAGTTAATGTGACCAGACTTGCGACACAAGCGCGCGTACTTGAGCCAGATGTCCACGTCTTCTCGCGGGTCAAACACCAGCGAGCGCACGAGCATGAGGCTCTGCCACACCTGGATGTTGCGGTCCACGCCGAGCACACGCCTCGTCCACACAGTCTGCAACTTTGTCAGCGCCGCTCGCTTTTCATGACCATAGGACGTCGACGAAGACGACGAGACAAAGTTCAGGCTGCTGATACTCTGCTTGCGTCGCGATGTCGTCGACGACGGCACAGACAAGAGCGTGAGCTCGCCGTTGTTCTTGTACGCGAACGTCTTGAGGTACGCCACAATCTCTTCGAGCTCAGTCAGCATTTGCAAGTTTACAATTGACGGCAGGTACGCGCGCGCGTAACTTTCACTGACCAGCGATCGCAGCGTCGGGTCCATGACTTTCCGGCACTGGTAGATGGAGCTCAGCGCTTCCTCGAGCTCCATGCGTCGAATCGCGACCACGGCCTGGAACAAGTGCGACTCGGTCTCGTCCATGTCCGAGTTGATGTATCTCGGAATCGCGTCCCAGTTCTGGAGCGAGAACGCGACGCGCGCACCGTTGCTGCAGAGTTCTTTCTTCAACGCTGGCGGGACATCGAGCAGCTTGCCGCCTCCTTGCTCGCTGTTTGGATCGCGGTCTTCGCCGTAGATCTTCGCCCAGGTCTCCTGAACGTGGTCGTTCAGCTTTTTCCATTCGCCGATAGCGTACAAGCAGCGCATCTTTCCGAAAATCGCTTCGACGTTGGCTGGCTGCGACTTTAAGATACGATCGTGGGTAGCGAGCGCGTCGTCCCATCGCAGCAGCTTCTCGTGCCACGACGCCTTCACTTCGATGCCTGGAAGCAGGTCCAGCGCGTATTTCAAGATACCACGGGCGGCTTCGGGCTGGTTCAGCTTCGAGTTGATGCTGATCAGCGCCTGAATGCCATCCGCACTTGGGTTTGTGTTGAATTCAAGCTCCTTGTAGTGCAGCGCCTTGGCAAACGAGTGGCACTTCTCGGCGAGAGAGCCAAGCAAGCGGATGTCAATCGGCAGTGGCTGGTCGTCGTGCTCCATGAATTCTGCCAGGTTGAGCAGCGTCTGCAAAATCTCCGACGGGAGGTGGGACGACTGGAACGCTGTCTCGAGAGCTCGGATCAGATTGTCCTGGGTTGGGGAGCTCAAGTGCGGCCACACGCTCACAAACGACGCGTTAAACAGCTCCTGCGCGAGTGGCTGGTAAACCGAAGCGAGCTCTTTGCACGCTCGCAGCACTGGAGACGGCGACTCACGCAACAGCTCGACGGAGAACGCGCGCATCCACTCGGTCCAATCCTCTTTCGTACTTCGCTGCGACGACTCCCACGCCTTCATCAGGTTTCTCTGGTCGCAAGGAAGGTTTTTGGTCTCTTCCTGCGCGTTCGCACCATCTTTTGTATCGGAAGTGGCATCGCTGCGCGATTTCAAAGGGTCCGTAGCCCACGACGCGACGGGGAGCGGCTGGTGCTTCAGGATCTTCGACACGAGCAGGTCGTAGCGGTCAAAGATGTCGTTGTTGCGTGAAGTCTGGCGACCAAGCACTTGGCTGATCACCGGCACGAAGATCGCATAGTCGTCGCCCATCGTGTACACCATGCAGCAGAGACAGTCCATCGCGAGGTACACGAGCTCATGCTGCGAGGAGATCACTCGCGCGAGCATGTGGATGATCTTGGAGGCGTACACACTCACATTGAGCTTCTTTACGAGCGAGCCGAGCGAACCGAGCCCCTGTTTGCGTGCATTCAGGTCCGCGTCACTCTGGATCAGCGCCACAAGCGCAGGGATGATGAGGTGCAAGTACCCATCCAGCAGACGTCCCAGCGACACCGAGGTCTTCAGCACAAGCAGCGTTCGCGGACGGCTCGGGTTGTCTCGTTCAGTGCGAATGACGCGCAGCAGTTGAGGAATCAGGTCTGGTAAGTACACTCGGAAGTGCTCTCCGAGCGAGTTTGCGAGCTTCTTGACCAGGTTCAGCACTTCCTCAAGATGCTCGTCCCAGTAGCTGTGCACGATCGAGAGCATGGCGACGTGATCCAGATGCGGCTGAATCTGCTCTTCCACGATTTGCACCAGATCGCAGAGCTGCTCAAACAAGAATTTGCGCAGCGAGCGGTTCACTTTCTCCATCGTGTACAGGAACGCCGGGATGATCTTGTCCAAATGCGCGGCGACGCGCTTGCGTTGGCTCTTGCAAATGTACATGATCGCCACGAACGTTCCCTGGTAGTGTACAGAGTTGCGCGGCTCCAGGAGAATGCGGATCAGCGCATTGACTGCGACAGTTGGGAAGTACTGCGCAGAGTCTCCGATCATGGACGGCAAGATGTCGTCTGGCGGCGCCTCTAGCTGGACATTCGACAGGTTCCCGCTCGTCTGCTTGTCCTTCTGCGCCTCTTTTCGAGGTTCCGCGAGCAGCAACGGCACGTCGAGCTTCATCTCCTCCTCCCCCGTCCCTGTCCACGCTGGGAAAGTGTTGCCGAACCCGTTCATAGCGTTCATCGTGCCGACACCAGTCGCTGCGGCGCCACCAAAGTTCACAGCGCCGCCGCCATTGCCGTTGACCATCGAAATGTCGACCATGTGCGTGCCGCCTGGGAGCGCGTTGACATTGTAATTTGGACCAGCGCCAGCAGCACCGAGAGCTCCACTTCGGAACTCCTTCGTAGGCGCTTTCGTGATCTTTCCCTGTTTCTGGAGATGGAACAAGCGGAGGTTGTATGGGTCGAGCGCACCGATGATGCCGAGTGTTCGTCCTGCCTCAATTCGCAAAGGCTCGTTCGCATCACCGGATTTCTGGAGCGCTTCGCACATCAGGTCAAGAAGCTCAGGGTACTCGTGGTACGGAAGCACGACGTACCCGGTCGAGGACACCAATTGACCCAGCGTCTTGATCGCAACCTGAAGGATCTGCGGGTTACTCGAGTCACGCATTTCGTCGATCACCTCTGGCAGCAGCTGGCTCAGGAACGGCGTAAGCTCCTGCGCGCCGACTTCAGCGAGGTCTCCGAGCGTCGCGAGGATCGCTTTACTCACTGTCACGGTACTGCGACTGTGGCTTCGTCTCGCTGAGTCCTCTCGCAAGTTCTTCATCAGCGCTTTCAAGATCGGAAGCACGTACGGCTTCGCGAGCTGACCGGCCGAGCGCAGCAAGCAGCCGATCAACAGCGCACCTTCCTCCTTGCCGCGCGTGTCGCCACTGAACTCGAGCTCCGCCAGCAGCTGCACCAAAGTCTGTCGAAGCGACGGCAGCACGGTCGACGGGTTGTGGTGCGTGAGTCGTCCGAGCATGCTCATCGCCTTCTGTCGGATCTCAAACATCTCGTCGTTCAGCGCAATGAACAAGCACCGCAAGTTGTCGTTCTGTGCGAGCAGTGGGTCGAATCGCGAGTCTAGCGACGCCAGCACCTGGAGTCGAATGCTCGCCTCGGTATCTGCAATGCCCACAGTCAGCAGACGCTCGAGCACGGCAGTGACTGGACTCGAAAAGTCTTCCGTTGTCGCCAGCACACCGCCCCGCTCTTCTCCTGGCGGCAGCAAGAGCTTACAGCACGTGATCGCCGCGCTTTTGCGGATCGCGGCGACCTCGTGGTCAAGGAACTTGACGACGGTCTCGTGCACAAACTGCATGATCGGAATGTGGCGGTTGCCCTGGAAGTCGAACGTCGCGAGCGTCTCCAGTGCGAGTGCCTGCATGGCGATCGCAGAGGATACGTCCATCATCGAGTTCGAGACGGACATCCCCGACGAGTCCGAGCCTCCGCTCATCATGTTCACTTTCTGATTGAGCGCCGACGAGAAGATCGAGAGCAAATTGCCCGACGTCACAGAGATCGACGACGTCTTCGTTCGCCCGCGACTCGTTGGCGTCGTCGACGGACCGCCGCCATCGCCGAGACGGCCGATGCTCAGGATCGTGCTCAGTCGCTCAAAGAGCTTCTGCTGGATGATCTGCTTGTGCGCGGGGATCTTCTTCACGATCGTCGTCAGCGTCTCCACGAGCGACGAGTCCAAGTCGTTCTGGAAAAGCGGCGAGACCATCGCCTCAATGTCCACGCGAACGAGCCCCGGACCGACGGCTTCCGCGAGCATCCGCAGACACGCCAGCGCTTCTTTGTGCGTGTCCAGATCTTTCTTCTTCACCTGCAGCCCGACCTTGATGCCCGTCATGATCGACGAGAGCGTCTGCTCGTCACGCGCGAGCGACGGACCAATCGCGAGCGACAGTTTACCGATCGAGAGCAGCGCGTCCGCGCGGATCGTCGTGGTCGCGGAGAAGAGCACCTCGAGCAAGTGGCGCATGCACGGACGGTAGAACTTCTCCACGAACGCCGACGTGTTGAATTTTGCGAGTCGAGGAAACAGGTTCACGACCGCGGACCGCACCGTCGCGCTCTTGTGCTCGCGGTAGTTGAACACGAGCTCGCACACTTTTCCGTAATGCTGGTGCATGAAATCGCCCGTGTTGCGCAGCAGCTCGTTGATGATCAGCAGTGCGCCGTGCGTGGCGTCCGACGTGTTCCTCCGGAACGCGCTCTCGGCTTCCTCCAATGCGCGCGTGTACCAGGAGCTCTTGCGGTTCGACTCGCGCTGCTGGATGAGCGAGAAGCACGTCTGCAGCGACTCAGATGCGCTCACGCGCACCACCAGCTTCGTGTCCCAGAATGCGCTCCAGATGAAGTCAAAGTACCTGTCCATGTATCGAAACGACGTCGACGGCGCATTCACCGAGAGCTCTTTCAGAATCATCACGGCCGCGTGACGACGCACGTGGAACGTCTCGTTCTTGAGCCACTCGAGCGCGGGGCGAACGTGGTAGTCTTCCACGAACTCGATCAGACTCGTTCCGCCGGTCGACACGATGTGGCCCAGTGCTTTCGCCGCGACCCGCAGCGTCGCGGGGTCTGCGGCCGGGATCTTCTCAAACACTTTCGTGAGCGAGTGCGCGAACTCGATGATCGTCTGGTCGTTTCGCTCCGCGATGAAAAGCTCCACGAGCTCGTCCATGGCGGCGATGCCGCCCATGCGGTCTAGCGTGTCACTCGAGTTGCAGAGATCCATGAGCCGCGAGCTAATGTCGGTCACCCACTTCATGTACAGTGCGTGCGAGAGGTCGCGCGACTCGGACTCGATGAACTTGCGCAGGTCGCGCGCGGCGCGATGGCGGATCGTGCTGCTCTGGCTCCGTAGCCCCGGGAGGAACCGTCCGAGACTGTCGACCGCCATGGCGCTTCGGTTCACTCCTGCTACTTACGGTGCCTGTCTGTTGTCCAACCGAGAGGCACTACACGCACACTCGCGCTTGAGACGCGCCTTCGCCCACAGACACAGAGAGAAAGAGCTGCTGTGGTGAACACACACACACACACACACACACCCACGCGCGCGCGCTTCTCGTTCGCTTTTCCTGTGAGCGCAGTGGCGCTTTTCACAAATGCGCGATGACTTGGGCGGCTTGGGGGGATCCCTTCCTGGATGCAAAGTGGTACTGTACCATGATGATGGTACACTGTACCGCTTTGAGCGGTACAGCACAACTTGGACATGCCGCCCAAACAAGAAGAAATTAAAAGGGAAGACAAACAAGGACAAAACGAAATGGCGGAATTGCCGCAGGTGAGTGAGCGAGTGTGAAGGGACGGCGCTGATCGTCTCGTGTGCGTGCTCCACTTGGCTCATGAGCTGCGTTTTATGGGCATGTGTGTCGTATGCGTATGTGCTCCACAGGGACTGCTCTACGATGGCGACTGGCCGATCGTGACCGAGATTGAGCTGCTCAAACGCGTGCAGGCGATGCACAGCCAGCTGGACGAGAAAATCCGCAACATGACGCAGGAGCTCAAGACCAATCGGCTCTACCCACGAAAGGTAAGCTGAGCGTATCGTATCTGCACATGATGGTTCTTTCTGTGTGTCGTGATGTGCTTATTATGTGTGTGCACTGTGTTCGCTGGCTTTTTTTGTTTGTTCTGCAGACAGACTCCAAGGCGCTGCGGATTCGCCTGTATCACACTTTTACGCCGCCAGTCCAACCAGAGTCAGAGGAAACGCCAGCGACGCCCGGACGATGGACGCTTCGCATCGAGGCGGCCGAAACGACACTGGGAGCTTCAAGCGTTGTGGTATGACTGCCTCGCTCTCTTTCGCTCTCCTCCTCATATTAGTAATTGCTGGTTGTACTGAGTCTGTGTGACGTGGCGTGCGTTTGCCAGAATTTCTCGACGTATTTCCGAAAGGCGACTATCGAGCTTGACCCCCGCATCTACGCAGACTCCATCATTGAGGTAAGTGAGCCTGTCTCGCTGTATATTTCCCCCGCTTCTTCGCATACTGAATGATACAATTGTTCGTCACGCAACATTACCACATTGTAGTGGACGAGTTTCCAGAAAGCGCACCACGACGTGGACGGGCTGGAGATTTCCCGAAGCGGTCACGCCCCTCACACAGTGCGCATCAATCTGCTACCAGCGCAAATGCCAGAACGGTTTTCGATCTCCGAGCAACTAGAAAACGCGATTGGCGAGTTCCTGAGCCCCGCGCAAGCGTTCACGAAGCAGAACATTGTGATGGCGACATGGGAGTACATCAAACGCAGGAACCTCATCAAGGAAGATGATTGTCGCGTCGTCGTCTGCGACACGTCACTCGCGCAAGTCTTTGACTGCGAGCTGCTGCCGTTCTCGTCCGTGGTGGTCGCACTGAAGCCGCACTTGACCCCCGTCAACTCGATCGATCTGGAGTACACGCTGAGCCTGTCGAGGTCAACCTCAGAGTCCGACATCTTGGACGAGAAGTTCGTTGACGTGGATGTTGGCGCAGTGGACCCACTGGAGAAGGCGAGAGAGCGTGTGCTGGTCGAGTGGGAGGAGCTTCTCCAGGAGCAGCAGAAGGATCTGGATCTGCTCAAGCAGCAGGAGACGGACATCGTTGAGCGCCTGCACGACCATTGCCGAAAGCGAGACTGGGTGATCCAGTTCGCGCACGACCCGGTGGGGTTCATGAAGGACGTGGCGCAATCGCAACAAGCCGACCAGCAGGTACACACGTCTGCCCAACCTTGTGCTTGTTCGATGTTTATCTGCTATGTATCTAACTTGCCCCCCCTAACGTACTTTTTGTGGCTAATGATGCTCAGATCCTAGTCGTGGAAGCCGAGACGGACGAGATCAACGTTCCTCATCCGCAGCAGTTCTCCCAGCCATGGGTGCGCGACGTGGTCTCGAACCTGCTCACGACGCCCTCGACCCATTGAGCGAAAGAAACATTGACGCACCGATGTTGTTTCCTGAAATGGAGTGTGGTCCTCGTAACACACAAATTTATGCATGCACATCAGAAGCGAGTTTGCTTTGGTTCTCTTGATGTCGTGGTGCAAATGCGGTGCAGCTCGCAGGCATTGATCAAATGGCTGCATGAAATGCTTTTGATTGGCTGTCGAAAATAGCCCTGCTGTCAAAAATAGCTCCTAGTCACTGATTGGCTCCTGAATGGGTGCGGCGTTTCATCCTGCCAAAACAGGGTACTATTTTCCTGAAGAGGCATTTGTTTGCACATTTTTACATCTGCAATCTGCATTTTGCAGTTGAAGCTCGCATTTGCAGCTCGCGAGTGCGTTGCCATCACGCACACGCGCTCTCCCTATTAACACCCCAACACACCCACAGACAAACGCGCTCTCCATGCAGTCTGCGTCGTCTACGCGGCTGCGCTGCGACCCGACGGACTATGCGAAGAAGCAGCAGGAGAAGAAGGACCGCGCGCGCGACCTGAGAGAGCAGCGCTCCAAGGGTGTCTTCTCGGACGACCACACGTTCGCGCCAAAGTGAGTGCTTGTAACGTAGCTCTTTGTTAGTCTCTACTGTGTTTGATGCCATGAGCGAGATGCCTTAATGTGCTGCTGTGCGTGGCTGGCCACAGGACGAACCCCAAGTCGAGAACGCCCGAGTCGACATCGCGCGAAGAGCAGGAGGCGCATCGCGCGCCACCGTCGTCCAACCCGTTCGACGACATGCCGATCCGACCGAGTAAGTGGTTTTGCTTTCATGCGCATTGCTCTTCTTATGGTTTATGGGATGATGGCTCGTGAGTGCTGAAGACGCTGCTCTTCGTCACAGCGAAGAGAGTTCCTCCTCCTTCGAATAACAACACCAACACCAACACCCGTAGTAATAACAATAATCATGATGATGAAGAAGCCGTCTCGGGCGGAGATGTCGGCAGCGATGCGCTCGACAACTTGTCGCGCAAGTTCCCGAAAAAGCTGCCTGCAAAGCACCCTGCAGCCGCTTTGTCGCCGCCGATCCCTCTTGAGTCAGGTACGCATGCAACAGCGCTCTCCCTCTTGGCGTTAAGAGCTATTTTGTCCCCTCTCATGCTCGCTCGCTCTGTGCTCATTGGCATCGTCAATCATCATGGGGGAAACCATTCGGTCAGAGCATGACACTTTGTTTCGAGAAGTCAAACGCGCCACAGGGAAAGAGCTGGACGACATCCCGATCCGCCGCGCGAGCGCTCAACCAGCAACGAGACACTCCGGACCGTGTCTCCGCAACTCGAGCTGCGGGTGTCCTCAGTGCGCTGGTGGCGCGAGCATGGCCGTACCTTCGTGTCCAGATCCTCCAATGCGGCGCCGAGAGTCAAAGCCTTCTGCTGCCGCAGTCGCCGATGATCCGTACGCGTGTCAATCCAACACCTCTCGCTCGTACACCGGAGCGCAATACGAGATGGAGGTATGCAAAACAACATTTTCCGCATTGGACAAAGGGAAAGCTCCGTTTTACCGTATAATATTATTTATCTTCGCTGAATAGAGCTCACTGGCGCTTCTCAAGTCCAAGATGTCGCGGAGAAAGTCTCGAAGCGCGCCGACCAACCAGGCGTCTCTTTTCGTGGAGAAGAGCACTTCCGCAGTGCAGTCGGCGAGGAACCCGCCGCCTGCTTCACGCTCTCAGCAGCCTGCTGCTACTTCTGCAGCTTCAGCACCGCGCCGAACAGCTCCAAGTCCCGCTCCAGCTGCTGCACCAGCAGCCTCGAAATCTAACAGAAACCCACCGCCACCTGCCGCTCGGGGTCGACAGCAACCAGCTCAGGAGGAGCCGCAAGACGACTACCCACCCCCAATTTCAAGCGGATACACGATGCCCGAGGATCTGGTGAATCTATATTTTCATGAGTCTTCAGAGCAGAATGCGTGGTGGTACTGACCTTGTCTTTGAAACTCTACTCTTATCCTTCAAACAGGACGAATTTGCCGACCAGAGCGAGGAGATGGAGGAATGCGACAACTGCCATCGTCGCTTCAACCTCACGTCGTTCTCCAAGCACCGGAAGATCTGCGAGAAAGTGTTTTCTGCCCAGCGCAAGGTCTTCAACATGGCTGCGAAGCGCTTGGAAGGCACGGAAGCCGAGAAAATCGCCAAGAAGTCGTCGTCAGCATCAGGAAAGAGCGGCGGCGGTGCTGGAAAGAAGGTGTCGGCGGAGGAACAGCCGCTCAACAAGAAAGCCGACTGGAAACAGAAGAGCAGCGCGTTCCGCGACGCCATGAAGGCGAGTCGCGACGTCACGATCGCGCTGAAGGAAGGCCGCGAACTGCCTCCCATGAAGCCGTCGGCGCCGGATCCGAGTCTCATCCAGTGCGAGTACTGCAGTCGGCGGTTCAACGACAAGGCTGCAGAGCGCCACATCACGTTTTGCAGAGAGAAGACGCAGCGCGACAGTATGGCGAAAGGACCGCCGAAGAAAGCGCCAGCACCTGCTGCTGCGAAACCCACTCGCGCGCCAGCAAAGAAGAAATAGACAGAAGCGCGGTGAATATGATCATAAAACTGAACAATTTTTACTTTATAGCACAAAGTTCGTAGAGGTACTATTTTCCTTTCTGTTGGCTTGATCGTCACTATGAGCGCAACTGTAGCTCTTCATCCAAGCACAAAGAGCTTGTCGTTGGCGTGCAACACCGTCTCAGGATCTGGACAAGTGTACACATACGGAAGCAGGTTCTCTAACACAGGGTTCGGATACCTCAAGATGCCGATCGCCAGCATGTCGAGCCCC
>JAASFI010000955.1:0-13492 GCA_023333705.1 Globisporangium viniferum | reverse complement strand
CTTTCTGGAACGACTGCTCGATGAGCGGGTATCCGTCAGCGACCGTCACTGGGATGTGATCAACGTACCCGGCACGCAGCATCTTGACAAACGCGTAGATGGCGACCTCGTGGATGAGCACGTCCTTCGTCTGCAGCGAGGTATACTTGTTGCATGTCGCTAGGCGCGCTTCTATCGCAGCCAAGTAGCGAGGGAGCGTGGTCTCGGCGAGCTCCAAGCGCATCGCCTTCTTCTTCTCGGCGTCTTGCTCCCTGTACGATGGATTCATCTTTGCGTGCATTTCGTCAACATCACAGAGGATCTCGTCGACCTTGAGCGTCGCTATCAGGTCGTTGACCGGGTAGAGCTTGGCAAGCCGCCCAGCATAACGCAGGATCGCTTGCGACTGCGCGAACACGTGTCCATCAACTTCCAATATTGGAAGCTGACCGAACGGAAACGACTCCTTGAGACTTCGGAAATCGGCGTGCGAGACGTGCTCGTCTACGAACGGCATGCCGCCGATGTGGAACGCGAGGCGCACGTGCTCCGCGCGCGTAGTTGCTGGGAAGTACGTGAGCTTGATGGACGGGAAGCTGCTCATGCTGCGAGAGAGAAGGTGGTGAAGTGGGGGATGCCAGTCAAGTGTTTTCGTAGCTCTTCGCATTTTCGCAAGTGTTGTGTTGAAAACTGTTCTAACAGTCGACATGATTTTAGCTCATCAGAGAGCACATACGCGGGTGATGACGCAGTGCACGTGGATGAGTACACTTTTGAACTGTAATCCGAAAATTGAGAATGAAGGTCAGGTTTGGATCGATCGGATCAAATGATCACGAGAATGCCCTCATACTTTGGGGAAATATCTACTCTCACACAGTTCATTGGGAGAGGTTTGCTAAAGCGCAAAGCTTACGTGTGGACTGACTGTCCATAGAGTGTGTGCGCTCACACCAGTGAGGTTTCCCGAAGAGTGGCGTTGCGCTGATGCCAAAACAGGTTGGTCAGAGGGGTTTCTGGTAGGCGACTGACTTCGATGCCCAGAAATCAAAACTGCATTCGGCGGGTATTTGCAGCGTGCTTTCGAGAACTGCAGTACAGCAATCGCTTCTGCGTGGCGTGACGATACTGAACCACCACTGCATTATTTATTTGCGAAAGTGGGTTGGCTCACCATTGCTGCAAGAATCCGAAACGACAGCATTTGCCGACTCTTTCATGAGATTTCACAGACCTGCGGCTCAGAACAACGAACTTGCAAAACGCGAATAAGCAAACAGAGCGTTCAGCAGATCACGACCTGGGTCGGCTCGCCACGTCAGAATGGAGATAAATAGATAGAGTCGCTGTCAGATCGTGCGCGCCATCCACAGAACTGGGCAACCGTCCGTCAGCCAGTCTCACTTGAGAATACTCACACGCCGACAGAACCCCACCCACCCGCCGATCGACCGACCGACCGACCACACAGGCTCTGCGAGTCTTCTTGCTACTGCTTTGAACCGTTGCCTCTGTCTGCAAATTCGTCCTCTACATGCAGCAAAGTATCCAGGAAAACCTAAGAAGCCCCGAGTACGATTGTGCAGCCCTCTCGTGTGCAACGAATACGAGCAGCTCTCGTGCAATGGGACCACGAACTCGAGAGACGCTGTGGAGCGGACTTCTACGAGCCCACAGTCATAACGGGGATCGGACTCCGGACCTTCCAAGCCTACAAGATGAGCTACCTGGTCGCCTCGCGCTGGATCGACCAACTGCTCGGGGCCGTGATCGTGACCAACTGCTGGTTCATGACCGTCGTGCGCTTGGTGTTCCGCAAGAAGAAGAGACCCCGGCGTACACGAAAGTGATCCATCTGGCGCTCGGCGCAGTGCTGGAGATCGTCTACGGCATGGTCAGATCTTCGTGACGTCGTGGATCGATTTTCTCTCGAAAATGGCCCTGGGTACCAGTTTGCTTCTCCGTCTGCTCGCGCATCAAATGCAGCAACAAGTGGAATGTGACTTGGAAACCGGCAAAGCATTGGCTCACGTCGTCTGGGCAAGCGGTGGCGTGCCTCAAGCTCTCGTCACTTCAGCTCGTAGAAGCGCATCGGCAAACCACTGGAAGAAGCGGGTAGTGGGTGCGCTTATGGTTGGCGGTGGGCTCGCAGGGCTCGTGATGCATCTCACAGTCCATGCAGTTAGCTTAACTGGGAGGGATACCAGGCTGTCTGCTCGAGATGATGCCGTTCGGAGTAACAAAGTACGCGTGCGCAATTCTCAAAGTGAGCTGCTCGCAGAAGCGCATCACTGGAACCAAGAGCGAGATTGACAGTAGCGCACTTAGCAACGTTAACCCGTCCAGTGTTCAAGCCCTCGTAATTTCTCACTGTCCAACGCTCTCGATGCCTTCGCGATTGAAAACGCTCCCGAACTTGGTGATGCTCAAGATTTACAACTGCTCGATTGCAGAGTGGGGCGACGACGCAGCACTCACAGCCCAAGCGCACCCGATGATGAACCTGATCTACATCACGATGACAACCATGAGCCGCATCCCCAAACGGCTCCTCTCCTCATATTTCCCTCCAACCGTCTACGATATCGAACTCTGCGGCACGGATCTGACGAACCTCCCGCTGGATCTGCTCGAGAAGTGGCCGATGGCGATGGAATTCTTCCTGGAGCTCAGTCCTGAGACTACCGAGTTTCCTGCCGTACTGTTCCCTGCAACTTTCACATTTCCGTGGCTGCCGCTATCCGCAAACTCGATCAGCGCTCTTCCTGACGACATTTCCGTCAGCCATTACTATGGCGCGTTGTTCGCGTCAGGGATGCTCACCAAACTTTCAGAAAAGGTTGGGGCAGTATCAGCAGCGATAGGCACATTGACGATCACGTACACTGAGATGGCAGAGGTGGCCGCATCGTGGCTGGATGCATCAGAGAACCACGAGCAAGTCGCCATGGCAAGCGGGTTTGCCCTATCAACGCCTTAGTGTGACAAGCTTCTGGAAGCTCGATCTCACGCTTCAGATGCTGCTGGGTCTGGAGCTGATAGTAGCTCCAGCCTTGATGAAGAGCTAGTGTGGCTCCAGATCCAGTGTCAAGAGGACAACAGCCTGAATAAGCGTTACTACTACCCGCTCAAGCGCGAGAAGCAGTGGCGCGAGCTGAATCGCAAGTGAGCAAGTCCGTCGCGAGGGTGTGAATCGTTGCAAGCGTTTTGAAAATGAGACCCTGAAATGGATTGAATGGCTACAATTGATGCGGAGAGTTGGTCAGAATGATACACTTTAGGTTGCGCGAAGGTAGCACGATCTGATAACGCACATCCTGTCAACACCAGTATCAACAACACTGGCGCTCGTGAGCTCATTGTCAGAGTGCTGCTCCTGTAGTTGCAGCATTTGGTCCCAATGGTTCGCGCAGCAGCGAGCTCAGGACG
Source organism: Globisporangium viniferum (assembly GCA_023333705.1). Classification (NCBI taxonomy): domain Eukaryota; phylum Oomycota; class Peronosporomycetes; order Pythiales; family Pythiaceae; genus Globisporangium; species Globisporangium viniferum. The sequence goes on along the minus strand of JAASFI010000955.1, from coordinate 10,084 downwards.
ACATCTGCTTAGCTCCTTCCTGTAGCGAGGTCAATCACTAAGTGTGACCTGGGCCTTGCTTGTGGGCAGCAGCGAAGCCATCACAATCGTTGCTCCCACTGGCCACAAGCAAGCAAAACTAAAAGATGAAGCCACTTCTCCCTCTCATTCTCGAAGGCTGATGAAGAGCTGCAGTGCAAGGCTACTGCTGCTTTCCTCAGCGCAGGCATGTTGTGTGATGCAAGCGCCTCCATTGCGCAAGCATCGTCGGATGGATGGACCTCTTCAGCGCCAACCAGATGGAGCGGCCAGGACGGACAGGAAGGGTGATTGCGTTGGTGCGTCGTTTCAAGGACCACTTTTGGCTGCGGTTGACCAGCAAAATTCAGTTCGCCTCATTGGCAATGGCATCTGGGCGATCGACCAATCACCTCGCTGAATCTACTCGACGCACAGTCGACAAAGTGTCGCGCATTCCCTCATTCTGCAACCACCCCATACAAACTCAATAGATAACATCACCAGTTGCTCAATGACAACTCAGACACTGCACCTAGCCTTCCCGGTGAATCCCAGCAGTGCCACTTTCCGCTGTGTGTTTGGTATAAGCGGCAGCCCAATGGCAATGGACACTTTGGACCTGGTGGTGTGATTGGATTGGATTGGAGCTCCACATGCGCATCGGCGGAACGAACGCAGAGAGCAGTAGCCCATCAGAAGCCAATCCCTTTCTTCACGCGCACGCAGCCACTCTAGCACGCGCCGCCTCCATAGCGCAGATGGGCGTCGGAAGAACAACAAGCACACGCAGGAGAACGAGAAGCTCAGCACGACGCAACAGCATGCGATTCACGATAGTTGCGCTGCTGGCGCTGGTGCTGCTGGCATCCGCCGCCTCAGCGACGAGTGACCGCACGCTCGTCGAGGCCGAAGCGCAGCAAGACATCCTGAACGACGACGCGCCCGTGCTCGATATCAACGAGAGCCACGCGTGCGAGTCCACGACCGACTGCATCGCGCTCGGGCTCCAGGACACGATCTGCCGCAACAGCGTGTGCCAGGAGGACAAGCTCTTCCCGCTCTCGCGCACCGAGATCACGGGCTCGATCGGCGCGTTCATCGCGAATGTGCTCGCCGCGGGCTCTGGGCTGGGCGGCGGCGGGCTGCTCGTGCCGCTCTACATCCTGCTCATGGGGCTGTCGTCCCACGAGGCCATCCCGCTGTCGAAAGCCACGATCTTCGGCAGCGCGATCGCGAGCTTCATCATCAATGTGCGCAGCCGCCACCCGCTGGCGCGCAACCGCCCGCTGATCGACTACGAGACGATGCTCATGATGGAGCCCATGACGCTCGCCGGCACGATCATCGGCGTCAACATGAACGCGGTCTTCCCCGAATGGCTTATTACAGTCTGCATCGTGTGGCTGCTCTCGAAGACGAGCATGCGCACGTTCAGCAAGGGCATGAAGATGTGGCGAGAGGAAGGCGCGGCCGACACGCAGAAGCTCACGGAGATCGTCTCGTACTGGAAGCTGCTGCCGCACGAGAGCAAGTTCAAGCAGTTCCAGGTCGTGGCGCTCGCGTACCTCAAGTGGAAGGCCTACAAGCGCCCCGCCGCGGACGCCAAGATCGAGAAGCTGTCCAACCCGCAGGAGAGCGAGCTCGCGCTGATCTCGAGCAGCACCAGCACGGTGGACACGGAAGAGGACGTGAGCAGCGACACGGAGAACGAGGACGAGTCGCTCATCAACGCGGGCGTGAAGAAGCGCGTGATTGGCTCGGGTGGTCCCGTGCGCAGCGTCGACGAGCTCTCGGAGCTGCGCAACCGCGTGCCTTACGGCGACCTGACCGTGCTCTTCTTCACGTGGGTGAGCCTCGTGCTCTTCTCGATGGCGAAGGGTGGCCACGGCTCGCCGAGCGTCATCGGCTTGTCCTGTGGAGGCTTTGGCTACTGGCTGCTGATCGCGATCTCGTTCCCGTTCTTCGCTGGCTCGACACTGTACTTTGGCGCCAAGATCGCGCGCTTCCACACGCAGTTGCAGGCCGCGGGCTTCCAGTACCTCAAGGGCGACGTGGTCTGGGACCGCGACGCGATCATCAAGTACCCTGCGTTCTGCACGCTGGCGGGACTCGCGGCGGGTCTGCTCGGCATCGGCGGCGGCATGGTGAAGGGCCCGCTGCTGCTGGAGATGGGGCTGCACCCGCAGGTGGCGTCCGCGACGTCGTCGTCGATGATCCTGTTCACGTCCTCGGCCACGACGATCCAGTTTATCATCCTCGGCACGCTCTCGGTCGAGCACGCGCTCTGGCACGGCATGGTGGGCTTCCTCGCGGGCATCGTGGGCCAGCTCGGCATGGGGTACCTGATCCGCAAGTACCGCAAGGCGGCGTTCGTGGTCCTGCTGATCGCGGCGGTCGTGGGCGTGAGCGGCGCGATCATGGGCGTCTTGGGCGTGCACCGCATTTTTGAAATCGGCATTGGCGGCTTCCGCTCGCTCTGCATTACATAGATTGGCTAGATAGATGAGAGAGAAATGATGGGGTGTCCACGCGTTCATTTAGGATTTTGATGGTGGAGAAATGCCGCCACCGCGACAAGAGTATATTAACTTAAAAAACAAACAACCTTTGTGAAGAAACTACGAAGGGGAAGCAAGAAATGCTTTTCCTGTGTGAAAATCACATGTGTCTTTGCAGATACTAAGCAGTATGTCAACCATCGTAATGGGTTGAGAAGCCCAAACACAGATGGGATCCAATGCTGACGCTGCTGTATGGTAAATTAAGTGGCTTGAAACGAAGGAACCTGGAGGGTTTGGAAGCAATGTTCGATCACTTGTCGAGTCCCAGCCATGACGGCCACAGGTCGTTTTGCCAAGAGCTTTTTGCAAAGTCTGTATGTAAACACCGTTCAGAACCAGTGGGAAGAAACCTTGAGTGTTTCAACCGTGAATTTGGTGAATAGCTCGATGGGAGGAGCTTGCGCTTCTGATTTGGGAGGTGGGTTGTGTATCCGATGCTAAGGGTAGTAGAGCTCATGTGTTCAACAAAACTTTTTTGGTCGATAGAAGATGAATCACACGCGCTGTAGCTTTCTTCACTGGGTTAAGATCAAGCAAACGCACATAGAACTCAACCAAGAACGAGTAATAGGAGAGACAACACAACAAAACAAGGCGGGGGTTCGTGTTGAAGCAGCAACTGTTTATTTGCTTGTTAGGATGTCACCCACCGGAGAGGACCAAAAGAAGCAGGCAAACCACCAAAATAATACCAGCATTTCAGCAATTCTCACTAATGAACACAATCGGATCTCAGGATTTCGTGCCAGAAGGAGGCAAAGCCAGTTACTTCTTCTCGAGGATACCGACGGTGCGGCCGCGACGGCCCGTGGTACAGGTGTGCTGACCACGCACCTTGAGGCCCCACCAGTGACGAAGACCACGGTGAGCGTAGATCTTCTTGAGGCGCTCGAGGTCCTCACGGAGCTTGCCCTGCAAGTTGTTGGCCACAACCTGCGAGTGCTTGCCGGTCTTGTAGTCCTTCTTTCTGTTCAGGAACCACACTGGGATCTTGAACTGGAGAGGGTTCTGGATGATCGCGACAATACGTTCGATCTCATCGTTGGTCAGCTCACCAGCACTGTGTGAGGGGCAAACAAAGAGGAGCGAGGAATGGGTGAGTCTCTAGTGCATCAATAATGGAGGTACCCACGTTCGTAGGGTGTTCATCAACATACCGCTTGGTGATGTCGACTTCGGCCTTCTTGCAGAGCATGATGGCGAAACGACGACCCACACCCTGGATGGCGGTCAAAGCGACCCACACCTTGCGGCGACCATCAACGTTGGTGTTGAGAATACGAAGAATGTGTTGGAAATCTGGTCCGATAACAAGCGACTGCGCAATGCCAACAACAACAAATACGGTTCTCGTTAGTTCTTTTGCATCATCACATCCGTCGATTGAGGCAATGGGGTGTGGTATCGACGAGCAGTGCAGGCAAGCAGCAGAGAGCTGGAAGCTATTGAGGGGAAGGGTGAGGGAGGGAGGGTTCATTTGCATGCGCTTGAAGATGCCAAATGGGTTGGTCGGCTCAGGTTTGTTGCGTCACTATTTGCTGTGCACTCGACTTCCTGCATATCCACTCGCCTTGTTGGTACGCTGTACTGCATCGGGTCTGTCGGTCTCTGGTCACTGCTCATTTGTCTGCTGCTGTTGCTGCTGCTGATGCTGTCACAAGTTTCTCTCCTTTTCTTTCTCTCTCTCTCTCTCTCTCTCGCCATTGCTCTCCTCATCAGAAGCTTCTGCATTCTCGTTTTCTGCTCACTCGCTCCCCTCTTCCCCTTCCTGTTCTGCTTACTTCCTCGCCCGCACGCGCCGCCATGCGCACTCGCAGCAAGCGCATGCGTCTCATAACGCACGCACCGGTGCCCATACACCAGCACCGTCCTGAAAACTTACCATGGTTATTGATGCTTTTGCTTCTGGCAGTGGGAACAAAGTGGAAACGCCGGCCGCGGAATCCAATCGCGCTTGCTGCTGGGCGTGACTGGCCAGAGACGCTATCTTCGTTTCAGTATGCCCGCCAAAATGACTGGCAGTCACGAGTCTTGGCAGTCTGCGCCACTTAAAATGAGAGCTCTCAAGTGGGGTAGGTCAGTTAGTTTAGGTTGCCTGGTGTTCTCTAAATTGGGTGTTTTTGAATGCACTGTCGAGCAATGTGATTGGTAGAAATTTCATGCAGCCAATCAAAAAAAAAGAAATGAAGAAAAAGGCTGATTGGCCGAGCGCGGCAGTGTCCAGGCTGCATACAAACAGCAAGTGAGCTTGAACGCACCCAAACTAGTGTTTTGGGCGTGTCCGCGCTCACTTGCTGTTTGTATGGAACTTGGACACCGCCACCCAAACCCGCTGCATATATAAGGACACTTGGAATAAGGACCACCGAATAGTGACAGTAAGGTGTTTTGCGCCTCACATCTGATACCCTGTACAAATCGTTGCATCGGATTATGCGGGTAGCAAGTAGTCCACTCTGTCCAAAATAAAAGAGCGATCTTCTATTGTAGCAAGTTACAGTGCTGCTATCCCCAACTCGGCTCGTAATTACGCCTCGGCTCTGTGATCGTTTTGGAGCTGCTCGTAAAAAAGATCTTGAAATCCCTTTTTTACGGGTTTTGGATATGACTCCCCTTGCCTTGCCTGCAAGGAAGGGGAAGAAATCTTACGCGAAGCTAAAGTTCTCAAGCAAGATCAAGGAGGTTGAACGACACCTTCTCCATCTTCATCACTCGCTCCTGTTAACCAAGCGCCACCATGACGGACTTCCGACGCACGCAGAACACCTTCGGCGACGCCTTCCCCACGGAGGACGCGCTCCACGGAGGCTTCAACTTCGACAACGTCCGCCGCAATGAGCTGCTGCTCGGCGCGGGTGCCCAGGGCGGACAGAAGATCAAGGCCATGAAGACCGGCACGACCATCGTCGGCGTCGTCTACAAGGTGCGCTTGCAAGCTGTGCGAAGATGGATCGTGTTGACCGCATGTTATTTGTGCTGACTTTGTTGCTGTTGCTCTCAATTGTGTAGGACGGTGTCGTCTTGGGTGCGGATACGCGATCCACCGGAGGCAGCACTGTACGTTGATTTGTTTCTCTCCATTTATTCTCATGAAGCTGTACGTGAACGTTGAAAGTGGCGGAGTATGCTAATCATGCGTCGACTATGTGTGAATTGCGGATGGATACAGGTTATGGACAAGAACTGTGAGAAGATCCACTACATTGCGCCAAACATCTACTGCTGCGGTGCCGGTACTGCCGCTGACACGGAGAACACCACTGCTTTGATCTCGTCGCAGTTGGAACTCCACCGATTGGTACGTGACGCCTCTCATAGATTCTTGTTTATCAGCATGCCTACTCCTGTCCAGACAGATTGCGATACTGATCATGACGTTCTTGGAAACTTGCAGAACACTGACACACAATCCAGAGTTGTCACCGCGATGACGCTGCTCAAGCGCATGCTGTTCCAGTACCAGGGCCACGTGTCAGCGGCGCTGGTGCTCGGCGGCGTCGACGTCACTGGTCCACATTTATACACGGTGTACCCACACGGAAGTACCGACAAGCTCCCGTTCGTGACCATGGGCTCTGGCAGTCTCGCCGCCATGTCCGTGTTCGAACACGGCTACAAGGACGACATGACCGTACGTGACTCATTTCTCTCCTCTAGGCAATTGCACGAAGTATGAGCAGTGGCTAATAGGGTTTCATGTGTCATTCTAACCATTTCACAGGAAGACGAAGCGAAGCGCCTTGTGCAAGACGCCATCCTTGCCGGTATCTTCAACGATCTCGGCTCGGGCAGCAACGTGGACATCACGATCATCAAGAAGGTGAACGGCAAGGTGGAGGTCGTGAAGGACATCAACTCGATTAAGCCAAACGAAGTGTCGGACCTGCGTAACCTGATCAAGCGTGACATTGTCACTCACATCCCACGCGGAGCGACCCGTACGTTAAGAACTTATCTGTCCTGCTTTTGTTGTGTCAATTGATTTGGTGACTCATGATGTTGTTCTATTGTCAAACCCACATGTAGACGTGCTGAGCTCCACGTTCGAGGCGTTCCCAATCGTTGTCGAAGACGCCGTGCCGATGGATCTTTAAGCTGTCTCGGGAAGCAAAGGAGAATGGGACCAGCCAGTGCGTGAGTGACTGATGTTAGTCTGACTGGTTGGCTTTTACTGCTGATTTCGGGAATTGCAACAGATCCCACAGTAAGGATTATCCTTTCGTTCTCTCTCAACCATTTTAACGCCATACAAAAAAGACTCTTTCCACACCGGTGTGTTGCATGCAGCCTGCGAACTAAAAGTTGTCCATTGATGTTGTGCCTCGTCTTACTGATACCCCAAACTCTCACATTGCTGCTTGTGCATGTATGTTCTCACTCACTCGCTCATGTAACAATCAAGAGAGCGGCTTTGGTGGGATCACCTGCGCCTTCAGCTGGAGCTTCTCGGCCGTGTCCACTGGGATCGCATACACCGGGTGCACCTGGCGGATCGCCGCGTACTCTGGGTGAGCGGCCTTCTCGCGCTCAAAGTAGCCGAGCATTGCGAGGCCACAGATGCCGAAGAACGTGTGGAACACGTCGGCGACGTTGCCTGGACGGTCCGCGATGCCGCCGTCGTCCAGGTCCTGGCAGTCGAGGATGAACTGGATGAGCTTCTCCTTGCTGATCCAGTCGAGCTTGCCGATCATGATCAGCGACGAGATGTTCCACCAGCTGTAGCAGACGTCCGCTTGCTTCTCCGGCCGCCCGTTGAGCCCGCCCGAGTCGCACTGGCGCTCGCAGAGCCACCAGCCGAGCAGCTCATCGTCGACATACTACAGGTTTCCCATGCACACATACACAAAAGCAGTCAGTTAGTTAGCCTGGTAGTAAGTATAACAGTACGATGCAGGAAATGAAGCCAATAATGACGTGTTGTGTACCTGTTCCAGCGAGTGCGCGAGCGAGAGCGCGCCAACCGCCGTGAAAATGTGGCCGCCGTGGGACTCACAGCCTGTAATAGAAGTGATAGCAGCCATGAGCGTTAGTGCATCTCAATTGGATGTGCATGTTCATCATGACGATGTGTAGAGTGCGTGAAGCAACCACGCTACCTGGGATGTTGCCAAAGCCGCCGTCAAAATTGTGGCACGTGTCGATGTACGCCGCCGCCTTGGGCACGTCGATGAGGTCCAGTTTCCCCAAAATCGAGAGTCCTGAGAGCGCGCAGTACGTGAACTTGGTGTCGATCTCGAGCCACTGATCGCCTGCAAATGACCCGTCCTCCTGCTGCAACGATGCAATGAACTTGGCTGCCTTGTCCTTCTGGATGCGGTCCAGTGCGTCCAGCATCGACAAGATCAAGAGTGCGTGCAGCGTGTAGAGCAAGTGGCGGTCGTGACCCACGTTGCCCGCGAAACCGCCGTCCGGGTGCTCGCACTGCAGGATCCACGCGACCACTTCCTCTGGGTCCATGTCCTCCTCGCGGCCGAGCAGCGCCATGGCGCCGACCCCCCAGTACATGCCCGAGAGGCGCATGTGCTCGATCATGCAGGACTCAAAGTCCTCCTTCTTGTTCTTCAGACCCACGAGGTACTTGACGTGCAGCTCCACGTCAAAGTCGTGCGGCTTGGCGGCGGCGGCGCTTGCGGCAGCAGTGGCGTCACTCATGGCGGCGCTCTGAGTGAATTAGCGATAGATGCGCTTTTCTTCTTCTTGTGTGGAAGAGTCAAAAGAGATCCATGCACGTACTCTAGAAGCAAGTTTAGAAACGCTCGATACAGAATCACTAGGTTCGTACACTAGGTTCATCCAAGAACTGCACTACGTTCGCATACTGATAGGTTCGTACTGGAGTTAACCCTACACCTTCTCTGTTGGTGAACGCAAAAAGACTGCCCATGTACACCTATGTAAAACGACCCATGAACACCCATAAACACCCATGAACACCATCAAAGTGTGCAAGAGGTGCAATCAATCTATCTTGCCTGCACTCTTGCAGCTATCCTGCCTGAATCCAACCAAAGTCTAGTGTTTTTTATGTGGCCCTTTACAGAAGAAGTCCAGTGCCAAAGGCTGCATGATGTGCCTCTCCTCAACACCTGAAGGCCATGAAGTCCAGTTGGGACTGTAGTTGATCTTCTGGTGCTGTGTGGTGTTTGGTGCAACAAATATTGCTGTGCAAATAAACGTATTATGTTTATATTCTCAGCACAAGTGCCGAATGCGTCATCCAATCCGGCACTTCTCTGTGTTTGCCGCCACCTTCTCGAACCTTCTTGTCTGCCAGATTTTCTGGTGTTGAAGATCGATGACGCTATCAGCTCCTCCGTCTCGGATTAGTACAATTTGCAGACTTCGAAAAATGGCGTCAACTTGGACCTATTTCGCTGCTTGGGTTCAATTGATCTTCATTCTCGCACTGCCGTTCAACACCGGAAGTGCGAGCCTGTCGTGAGGCTCGCACTAGCGCCAGGCACAGAGCGTCAGGCTTCTAGACAATATTGTTCCCCACAACAGCTTTGGACGTTCGAAAAAAAGCCTGCGAATATATGCCAACATTCTAAGCATTTTGCTCCCTTTCAAATACGTCAAATACCAGTAAACGAGTTGTTGGTTATCAAATGGAGACTCGTCAAGGTGTTGAAGCCCCTTGTCTTTTGAGTCTCGTTTTGACTGAGTCTTGGATCCAAAAGTGATCTTCATTCTCGGGTTATTCCGCCGCGTCATCTGTTGGATGAGTTTAGGGTTAGATGCCAGAATACGTCATCAGCTCAGCCTCAGGTCATCTCTGATTGGCTAGAATTCGCCGCCTTCTCTTCCGTTCCAATTCCAATGCTGCTTGCTCGGCATTTTGGATCGCAATTTGAGGAGTTCCTCGCCACGCGTGCGCACTGCCTCGCTCGACACCTTCTGCTTCATTCCTCACTCCCCAATCCGCCTTAAACCAGCCAAGATGAGCGCCTTCCCAACCATCAAGCTCACGTACTTCCCCGCCGCCGGTCGCGCCGACCACGTGCGCCTCGCGTTCCACCTCGGCGGTGTGCCGTTTGTAGACGAGCGCGTCTCGCACGCCGCGTTCATGAGCGCCAAGGCGTCGTACCCGTTCGGCCAGCTGCCGATCTTGGAGGTCGACGGCCACGTGTTCGCGCAGTCGCAGGCGATGCTCCGCTACGCCGGCCGCCTCGCCAAGCTCTACCCGTCCAACGACCCGTTGGCGGCGCTCAAGGTCGACGAGATCATCAACGGCCTCGAGGAGGCGCAGGAGAAGATGTCGCCAGCGTTCCGCGAACCGGATGCTGACAAGAAGAAGGCGATGCGCTTGGAGCTCGCCGAGACCACGCTCCCTCGCTACTTGAGCATCATGGAGGCACGTCTGAAGACGTGCAACAAGTACGCCTCGCTGCAGACGAAGGACGTGCTCATCCACGAGGTCGCCATCTACGCGTTTGTCAAGATGCTGCGTGCCGGGTACGTTGATCACATCCCAGTGACGGTCGCTGACGGATACCCGCTCATCGAGCAGTCGTTCCAGAAAG
>JAASFI010000954.1:0-13496 GCA_023333705.1 Globisporangium viniferum | reverse complement strand
CTGCAACGGAAAATTTGTAAAAATAAGATTTGACGAAAGCAATTCAAATATGCGATCAGAATGCTAAAAATGTTGCTTTGTGAAGAGATTTTGCTTTCGGATTCGAAAAGTGCCAAACATTTTGGGACAGAGGAAGTATTTAGTAAGCAAAATGGTTCTTCATTCATGTTACGTTTCTTACTTATTATGGTGCTTTCAGCTCGTGCTTGCGACAAAAATCCCAAGCTTCATAAGATAATTCCTGTGTCTATGGGCGTTAACTTAGGACCCACGCCATCGTTTCTTAAGCGCCGACAATGCGAGGCGCCGCGTAATCAAAGATGTCGGTAAAGTTGAGCATCGCGTTCCAGATCACGCCCTTCTTGTCCTAAAAGCAGAGTTGAGATACCAAAGAGCTCACATGTCAGCGTTGCTGCTAGAAACGCCACCCTGCATCTCACAAAGCCCGACCATTTTGTATTCGTATCCGTACCTCGTAGATGGAGGGAGGCATTGACGCTGGAGCCCGAGAGCGGGTCGACTGTGCGCAGTGCGCTCTTGGGTTTCAGGTACGTCATCGTTGGATGGAATTGGAGGGATAGCTACTTGATATTTAGAGAGCAAATGTGGAAATGAGGAAGAACGCAAACGCCTCGAAACTGGAGCTCCTCGCTTGTTCTTGAGCTCTTTTGATGGTTGGTTGAAGTGTAGCGAGTCATGTGACTCATCTCAGTCACCACGGATTTCAGACTTCTGATTAGTGTGATATCGACTGCATGATCGTTCAATTAGCTTGAATGAATTTTAGCCAATGAAAAGCAACTTAAAGTTACCATCACTCACAAAAGTTAACTGGTCACACGACCATCACTCAGTTTTGCCATGTGCCAGCGAGTTCAAACTTGGCTGCATCTTAGTCGTTTCGACTAGCTGAAAATGAAACGCGTGGATAATGATGCAGCTCAAAGGGATGTGAGAGGTATTGGAAGCTGGACCGCACTTTGACGCACGAGAAGAGGATCGTTCACTGTGTCGTAATGACGAACAACAGCTGACCCAACAGCAGCAGCTGTGTTTGAAAGTCAAAGAGAACCGCTGCAGAGGCCGACGTGGTGCGTTAGGATTGCTCCTCTTGTCGATGCGAGTATATCAGTCGAAGGCTTGGTATTGCTACCTCAACGCACATGTGCCAACAGCAGAAAAGCTTGCCATTTTTTTTCAAGCACGCAAGATCTGAGCTCTCCATTGATACCGATATGTGCAAAGTTTGTGTTGTTAGCTCGTCGGAGCTCGTATCCCGCTTGGACCAACCATGCGCACACAATACAATACAGTGCACGTGCTGTCAATGCTTCAGATGAGAGATCTCAAGTCGTGAGCGATCTTTATGAGCTCTCGAACAATTAGAATTCGGTGGTAATTACTGATTGAGACTGACTCCTCTCTTGAGTGATGGTCATTTTCACTTTGTTGTGAGTGATGGTAGTTTTGGAGATGTTATCCAAAAATCAGATTTTCATTGGCTGAAATATCCATAAATCACAATTTGAAGCCAATCAAATGCAATGGCTGGGTCACCCTGTTGTTGGTGTTCCACGTTTGTGAAATGAGTCATTCGCCTTCATTCAGAGCCCAAAGGACTCGCAGACGTCCCCAAACTCTGATCCTCTCAGCAAGCAATCGGATCAATCAATCACTCATTCTCCAATTTCCTACCAACTCCCCCCCACACACACACCCTCACACAAACCTAAAGCAGCAGCAATGGCTCAGAAACCCAAGAGCGCCGTGCGCACAGTCGACCCCTTCGCCAGCTGCAGCGCGAACGCCACCATCTACGAAGTATGTTGGAGCTCTACAGTACGATTGCGCATTGTGTGATAGAAGCCTACAGGCTGTTAACGGTCATATGTGGGCTGTGTTTACGTTTGCAGGATGAGAACGGCGTGGTGTGGAACTCGATGCTCAACTTCACCGACATCTCCTACGGCTCCTTTGGGTGAGTACTCCCACACTTGCAGCTGATGGAATTACCCATTGATATAGCTTTTCGTCTCCATCAGCTAATCACCATTCGCTTCGCCACTCTAGCAACAACAAGTACTACTCGATCCAGCTGATCCAGGACTGGGGACGATACGTCGTCTTCCGCAAGTGGGGGCGTGTCGGTGCTGCAAAGCCAGCGAGCGCGATGGAAACCTTTGCTTCCATCGACAGCGCGAAGGCCACGTTTCAGAAGAACTTTACGTCCAAGAGCGGCAACAATTGGCCGCTCGATGGTCCATTCACGAAGAAGAAGGGCAAGTACGTCTATGTGGAGCTCGCAGATGACGAGCCGGAAGACGAGAACGCTGATGGTGCTGCGAATGGCGCCAAGTCCGGCGTGGGCAGCAAAGACACAGTCAAAAGCGAGCTGCCGGAGAAAGTTCAGGACGTGCTCAAGGTAAGAGTAATTGTCTCTTGTGGAATTCCAGTCGGCAAGGCATTGAGATACTAACTCTGTGAACCCCACCTTCACTTGTGTACCTATTGTATCTCTACAGCTCATCTGCGACTCGACGCTGATCGCGAAGGAAGTGTCGTCGATGAACATCGATCTGAAGCGCATGCCGCTGGGCCGCCTGTCCAAGACCCAGATCTCGCAGGGCTACGGGCTACTGCAGCAGCTGTCAGACGCGCTCACGGCGATCGACGAGATCGAGAACCCGCCTGCTCCGGTGCCAACACCTGCAGCTTCGCGACGTGGAGGTCGGACTTCTCGAGCGGCTCCAGCTTCAGCTTCAGCAGCAGCAGCCCCTGTGGCTCCAGCACCAGCCACCACTGGGCGAACTACACGCCGTCGCGGTGCTGCCGCCTCCAATGCAACCAGCACGTCCACCGCCGCTGCGACCCCAGCTCCAGTAGCTGCTCCAGCCACTCCAGCTCCAGCTCCGGTTCCAGCACCTTCTGCCAGAAAGAAGAAGCTCTCGGCCGCGAACGCCACCCGCCTGCGCGAGCTCAAAAACGATCTCAAGACGCTCTCGAGCGAGTTCTACTCGCTCATCCCGCACGACTTTGGCCGCGCGCTGCCGCCCGTGCTTGACACCATGGAGGTCGTGAAGACCAAGATCGACCTGCTGCAGGTGCTCGCAGACATCGAGCTCTCGCAGCAGCTGCAGCAGGAGGAGAAGAAGAAGGCCAGCGAGAAGGCCGCCGCCGGCGGTGGCGCACCGCCCACCCACCCGCTCGACGCGCAGTACAACATGATCAACACCAAGATGGAGCCGCTGGACGCCACAAGCGACGAGTTCAAGCTCATCGAGCGCTTCGTCGAGCGCACGCAGGCGCCGTCGCAGACCGCATACAAGCTCAAGATCCAGTCGATCCTCAAGATCGCGCGCCCCAACGAGGAGCAGCCGCGCAGCATCTTTGAGCAAGTGGACAACCACCGGCTGCTCTGGCACGGCTCGCGCCTCTCGAACGTCGTGGGCATCCTCTCGCAGGGCCTGCGCATCGCACCACCGGAGGCGCCGAAGAACGGCTACATGTTCGGCAAGGGCATCTACTTCGCCGACTCGGTCTCCAAGTCGGCGCAGTACTGCTGGACGTCGCCGGACCGGCCGCGCGCTGTGCTGCTGCTGGCGGAGGTGGCGCTCGGCAAGAGCTACGAGGCGCCGCAGCCCGAGTACCTGAACTTCAAGGCCGTGCACTCGCGGGGCTGCGCGAGCACCAAGGGCATGGGACGGATGGCGCCGCGAGAGGAGACTTTCGAGAGAACGTACGTTGCTGTGTGCTTTGACGAGTGTGTATTGGCCCTTGATTGTTTGTACCAGTGACTGACTCTTGTATTGCTGTGGCTTGTTTACCTTACCTACTTTAGGACTGACGGCGTGGTGGTGCCGATCGGCCAGATCGCACCGCAGAACGTGCAGGCGGGCGTGCTCTTCAACGAGTTCATCGTGTACCAGACCGAGCAGGTGAAGCTGCGCTACCTCATCACCATGGACTTTGACTACGCGGCGTCGTGCTTCGGCGGCTTTGGCTATTAGGAGGCCGTCCGGAGGTGGTTGGCTGGATGGACGTCAGCGTCCAAACTCACACTCGCAAGACAGTCTTGTACTTGCGAGCCTGAATGTGCATTTAGTAGGGAGCGCGAGTATTATTTATGAACTTGTTAACACGAACGATTTCCATTTTGTCTATAGTACTCAACATGAAGAGTTCGACCCCGCAATGAATGTACCAATAATCGAAAAAATCAAGAACTACTCCTTAGTTGCCCGTTACTATCAAGACTTTGTATACAAACTCGAAAAATGTCGGCTTTGATTTTTTCCCAAGTCAGGTACTACGTAGTACTTAATGTAGGACCGAGTACTTTGAACTCGATCCTCCGTCTCAAAGTCTGTCTGTCTGTCTGCGCAATAAGCCTAGTTTGATCCGAATTCTTCTACTCGTTGACGTTGTGGTGGATCTGGTTCACGTCCTCGTTCTCGTTGAGCGCATCCAGCAGCTTCTCGAACGTCTCGCGGTGCTCCCCCGAGAGGTCCACGAACTCCTTCGGGTTGTAGATCAGCTCCACGATCGACGGCTCGAGTCCGGCCTTCGTGAAGTTGTCGCGCACGAGCGCCAGGTCGTTCGGCTCGCACGTCACCTGCGCCAGCTCTTCGCGGAGCTCCACGTCGTCCGCACCAGCATCGAGCTGTTACAGCGATTACATATGGGCACAAGGCGTCATGGAGATACATTAGTGAAGAACTCGCAACACATCACAGAGCGTGCCATTCAAAATCCCGTACCGCGATCTCCATCAAAGCGTCTTCGTCTTGGGACACGGGGTTCGATGGCGCAAGCTCAATCTACATGCACAAGATCGCATGCAAGAGGAACTCCATCAGTACTCCAATGAGGCAAGAGAGTCGAGTCATGTCAAGCACGACACGTACCTCCAGGTAGCCCTTGAGCTCAAACATCCACGACACCGAGCCGTTCGTGCCGAGCGAGCCGTCGTACTTGCCGAGGATGTGGCGAAGAGCCGGCGCCGTGCGGCGCTTGTTGTCAGTCAGCGTCTCGATCTAAACCAGAAATCAGAGATTGTTAGTAAGCCATTTAGACAACAGGATAGATGAACAAACATCAAAAGCGCAAGGTCGATCAGATACTCACAATGAAAGCACTGCCGCCTGGACCCGACCCCTCGTAGAGTACGGTCTCTGCATTCGCGCCTAGCCAAGTAAAGCCAACATAGATAGGGAAGCTGGTTAGGAACAGTGTTCATTCACCTGTCCAAAGTAAAGCAAAGCGCTTTGAGTGTGGTTTCGCACCGTCTTTTCCGTCGACGCCGCGCTTGATGGCCGCGTCGATCTTGTCCTTCGGCATGTTGGCGGCCTTGGCCTTGCTGATCACGGATGCGAGGCGCTGTGTAAAGCACGCATGAGAGAAGTAAGTCAGTCAGTCAGACATTCGTCATGGCAGTCACTTCACTCTCACTAAGGCGACCGCAAGCCCCACGTACCACGTTGTTGCGGTCACCAGCGGTAGCTACAAGCGGCCATATACAGGCATAGAGTAAGTACAAGTACACAGGTGGTGTGAGTATAACACGAGCACGTCAATACTATCAACGCACCTTTCGAGACGATCATGAGCTCGCGCGCCAGCTTGGCGTTCATGGCCGTTCGTTTCTGTCACATGCAAACACGCAATCACATGTGAGCTGCTACTGTGTCGCTCTTTATGAACATGCAGTGTGATAAGCAAGGCAATGTACGATTGCTAGCTCGCGTCAGGCAAATGGAGAGCATTGCGTGCCGCCACTCACCGCGTCGGTGGCGTTCTTCTTGCCCTGGATCGTCGGTCCTCGCCCCATCCAGCGCACGTTCTGGTACCACACGCCGCCGACAGATCCACTGGCAGCAGCACCATCAATCAGAGACGACGAAGCAGACGTGGAGGAAAGTAGACTGCTGCCGCAGAAGCGTCTCGTGGAGATGCACGCAGTGCCGCGCGCCGCCGCTCGGAGCAAGCCTGTGGTCGCCATTGCGCTTTTCTATCCAGGAAATGTGGCGATGATGATTGCCATCACAAATCGGTTTCACCCATGCATACACCCAAACAATGGATTTCACCCATAAACCCACACCCCAAAAAGTGGGATTTCATAGGTCATCAATCTGATCACTGCCAAAAAATGGTGACAAGCATGATCTATTGCCGAAAAAGGGAACACTAGAGGTGATCATTGAAACAGTGTCAAATATGGGTGTCAGCTTCTTCTAACACCCAAAAACCCGCTGGAGGAAAGTTGTGTGGTCAACACATACAGACTGTATTTGTGTGTGTTTGCATTTTTTGCGAAGGTCGCGCGAAGGTTGCTTGCAGGTCGCGCGAAGGTGAGCCACGAAATGCCAAGCGTGCTGTGTGTGTGCGTTCTTCTTCCCTGCGGCGCCAATGAAACAAACCGCAAATGAGCCAAAACGAGCAGAGCGCGATGCCGCTTGGAGGAGCAGCAGCTGGCGACGCCGGCGCCGCGCGTGCCGCCGACGCTGCTGTCAATACACCAACGCCCCCAGCGGCTCCTGCGACTAGCACAACGGCGCCTGTGGTGTCGGCGCCCATCGACACGCGCAGCGACCGCCAGAAGTTCCAGGAGCTCCAGCAGCAGCAGGCAGCGAATGGCGCTGCGCACCCGCAGCACTACCAGCACTACATCGACGGCGACGGCAACAGCATCGCGGACGAAGACGACATCGACGGCGGCAGTGCTCCCTCGTCGACTAGCAACCGCGTGGGCGATGCGTCTAGCAGCAGCAGCAGCAACAATGGTACTACTGGTAATGGCACCGGCAGTGACGCCGTGGGCGAGGAGCTCATCCAGTGGCTGGAGACCAGCGGCGCCGAGACCAAGAAGCTGCAGCTGCAGCAGTACGCGCCGGAGGTGCGCGGCGTGCACAGCCAGAAAGTGCTGGTTCCCGGCGAGCGCATTCTCGTGATCCCGAAGAAGTGCCTAATCACGGTCGAGATGGGCAAGCGCACGGAGATCGGCCAGAAGCTGCTCGCGCGCAACCTGGACTTTGTCGCGCCCAAACACATCTTCCTCATGATGTTCCTGCTCACCGACATGGAGAACGTGCGTATTATCGTATTGCACATTGTATTGCGTGTTGCGTATTGCGATTGGTATTGTATGCGGACTGACACGTCGCCTTCTGCCCTCTAATGTGTCTTCTAGATGGAGACGTCGTTTTTCAAAAACTACTACAGCACGCTGCCGTCGACGCTGAAGAACATGCCGATCTTCTGGTCCGAGGAGGAGCTGAGCTGGCTCAAGGGCTCGTACATCATCCAGCAGATCCAGGAGCGCAAGGCGGCGATCCGCAAGGACTACGACGCGATCTGTCGCGTGGACCCGGCGTTCGCGCGCTTCTCGCTCGAGCGCTTCAGCTGGGCGCGCATGATCGTGTGCAGTCGCAACTTTGGTCTCACGATCGACGGCATCAAGACCGCGGCGCTCGTACCGTTCGCCGACATGCTCAACCACTACCGCCCGCGCGAGACGAGCTGGACGTTCGACCAGAGCATCGACGCGTTCACGATCACGTCACTGGGCACGATCGGCTCGGGCGCGCAGGTATACGACTCGTACGGCAAGAAGTGCAACCACCGGTTCCTGCTCAACTACGGCTTTGCGGTCGAGGACAACACAGAGGAGGACGGGCGCAACCCGAACGAGGTGATGGTGGACTTTCAGCTCTCCCCCGCGGACGGACAGCTCTTCTACGACAAGCGCGCGTACCTGCACGAGAGCGGCATCTACACGATGGACGCACGTCTGAGCCGCTCGCACTCGGACCCGAATACGCGCGAAGGGTTTAGCTTTGCGCGGCTGATCGTCGCGACCGAGGAGGAGTTCTCGACCATGAAGATGAAGAGCCCGGCGCACTCGTCCCCTCCAATCTCGTTTGAGAACGAGATCCGCGCGCTGCAGTACCTGCGCAACCTCATGACGAACCAGCTGAGTCTGTACGAGACGACGATCGAGGAGGACAACGCGATCCTGGCGTCCAAGAAGTTCCCGCTCTTCTCGAACCGCATCCAGGCGCTGTTCTTCATCCGCGGCGAGAAGGAGGTCTGTAGATACTACCAGGGGCTCGCGGACCGAGTGATCTCGCTCTTCAGCTTGCCGCTCGCGCAGTGCAAGGACGAGCTGCAGCGCAATTTTGATGGAGACGACGACATTGATCGTTACGCGCAAGACGTCATCGCCTATTTAGTCACGCAGGTGTACCGAGAGAGCTAACCGAGTGCGCGAGCGAGCGAGTGAGCGAGTGAGTGATGCTCAAGCCCAGTGGACGACCAAGTTGAAGCGCGAGAGAGAGCGAGAGAGAGCGAGAGAGAGCGAAAGAGAGAGAGAGAGAGCGATAATGTAAACAGACAACAACACAGCAGAGAAACACGACAACAAGAAGAGAAAAAAGAGAATGGGAGGGGGTTAAGTAAGTTCCTGGATAGGTAGGCAGGTAGGTAGGTGCGTGGGTTTGAAACGAAAGAAGCGAAGGTTTGATTTGATCGATAGATGCCAAACATGAGGGAAACAGGGGAGCTAAGCTGTCGAAAATGAGCGCGTCTTCGTCAGCCAACTCCACACGGCCTCGTCTCGCGTATCTGCTGATCCTAGTCCATCGCTTCGGGATCTCGGCCATATCGAACACAGAAAAGGTCAGCACTGTGCGCTGGCAATGGCCCCCCGTTCACTTGTAAACTTTTAAGTTGGAAAACTTGGAAAATGGTTCGCCGACCATTTCACCCTCCCAAAAAAATATATGGAAATTGGTGGTGAGACTTGGACGTAAAATGGATCACCGATACACTTTTGAACCCCTTCTGTCTGGACGCGCTCAACGAGCGAATGGCATCGTATCGTGAACCAGACAGATCCACGACGCCCGACGGTGATGTCCTTGAATTAAACTGGCAGAAGAGTACAGAGTTGACACTTTTTCCCCGAGAGTCTATTACATCTTTCCTATCAACCAGTACGTCACTCACTTCATGGCGAACTAACTCTGTTTACTGGTTTTGCAAAATGGGGATACAGGAAGAAGAGCAAAAGAAAATACAGACTTACATCATACGTTCCCCCTCTCCTCTCTCGACTCACTCGAGGTGACGGTGGGTGGGTGAGTGAGGAGGAGCCGTGAGTTTTGGGCAGACTGTCGAGCCGAGCCGAGGGCTTCGCAACCCCAATAGATAACTTATTACATACGCGCCGCGCCGAGAACGCTTCTGTTGCTTTTTCTTGTTCAGCAGTGACGAAAAGGGGACGACGAGTCAGCCGCAAGGAGCTAGTCACTCTTACCAGCCGTCGCTCGAGTCGCTGTCGCGCTCCTCCGAGTCGCGGTACTCCCACGGCGCCTTGACGATCTCGGGCTTGGCGTCCTCTTCGTCCTCGGACTCGACCTCGAACTCGCGGCAGTAGAGCGTCATGTCCCAGCGCAGCTTCTTGCTCTTCTTCTTCTTCTTCGGCAGCGGCATGTCTTCGCGGAACTCGGGCGGGATGCGGCTCCGCGCTTCCAGCAGCTTGCGCGTCAGTGCGTGGGCCGCCAGCGCTGCTGCCTGGTTTGCTGCCAAAGCCGCAGCGGACTTGCGTGCGCCACTGCGCACCGAGCGCGTGCGGTTCACGAACCCACCTTTGTCTGGGCCGCCGCCGACACTCCCGCGCCGCGTCGAGAGCTGGCCCTTGAAGCCGCCAAGGAACTCGGACACGTTCCCGCTGCTCGACGACACGCGCACGACAGCACCGCTGGAGAACGAGCTGCCTCGGCCAGTGTTGCCATCTTGGGCCGAGGATAACGACCCCGTGCGCGGTTGGCTGCTGCCCGTGTCGAAAGTCGATCGCTCTTGCTGCGAGGCGCCATTCTGGTGCTGCTGCTGTTGCTGGTATGCGCCGTGTTCCCTTTCTTCGTCGTCATCGTCGTCGTCATCTGCGTCGGCATCGCACGTACCGTCGAGCGCATCGACTGGGATGCTCACGGGCGCTTCCTTGTCGGTTCGCGGGTGGAACTCAATGTCGCGGACGTTCAGGAACGAGCGATTCAGCGGGTTCACGTCCTCGTCGTCGTCGTCGTCGTCGTCATTAAACGCCATGCCGCCGGACGCGTACGGGATCGGACGGTTCACGATCTTGCTCTTGTCCACCGCCATCACTACCGCAGGCTGAGTCGAAGACGTGGCGCTTGATCGACCGTTTGTAGCACTGCCACGAGACACTGGCAGCGGAGCCGCAGGCACTTCCCAGCTCGAGTCGCCACGCACCCGCGAGTCCACGAGGCTCGGGTCGAGCATCGGCAGCACGTTCTCCTCTTCGGCCGCGTGGAACGAGAGCGGCCCTTCGTCTTCGCTGCCGCCGAGCACCGCCGGGACGTCGTGGTGGTCGTGCGTCATCTCGTCGAGCGTCATCGGGCGGTCGCGACTCACCGAGCCGCGGCTGAGCGAGCTTCGGTGCGAGTTCCTGTGTGCTGCGAGCCGGGACTTGATGCTCGAGAACCCCAGCAGCTTGACTTTGGACGACGACGACGAGCGGCTATCCCCACTTTCGTCACTATCTCGACGCGACCGACGCGAGGGCCACTTGCGGCTGCTGCTGCTGCGTGACCCGAAGTCCAACTCCGAGCGCCGCATGGACCGCGAAAAGTCCGGCGCGCTGCTGCTGCTGTCGTCGTTGTTGCGGTCGCTCGCGCGATCGCCAGAGTACCCATGAGAGGACGCGAGCGACTTGGGGGACGTGACCACAAACGATGACGCCGACGACGCGCTCTGCTTCTCTGGGGCCGGCTGCAGAAACACTTTGCCGATCGCCGAGTCCGCAGTAAACTTCTCGCCCGTTGACGACGCGACGTAGAACGCGCCTTCCTGGTCCTGCTGCACCGTGAACGTGCGCGGGTTGAGCTGCGGTGCCGTGGCGTCCCGGAAGTTCGAGAGCGCGCGGTGGCGGCCGTGCATGAGCTCCTGCAGCACGCTCGAGAGCGACGACACGGCCGGCGCGCGCTTCACGCCCTCCACCTGCAGATCTCTTTCATTCGCAGTCGTACCGTCGTTGTTGTTATATTGCGCCGCCTCCGTCGCGGCGGCCGCCGCCATCGACATCGTGCTGCTGCTGTTGATGAACGAGTAGGACGCGAGTCCGACCCGCGGCTGCGCGCCGACGCGGCGGTTGTATCTGCGGCCCGCGCCGCCGCCCACGGCCATGCCAGCGCCGCCACCGCCACCATGGCCGCCTTTGGTCGCATTCGTGCTCGCGTTGCGCGAGAAGCACGTCTCGAACGTGGTCACCGTGGGCTTGACGAACCGCCGCCGCGGCCGCTCCATCGCGGGCGAGTCGTACGAGCCGTCGCTGTCGCTCACGTTCGCCGCCGCGGCCTTGATCTCGCGCGCCGCCTCTTCGAACGCCGACTGCTGCTGCTGCTGCTGCTGCTGCTGCTGCTGCTGCTGGTACTGTGGCTGGTACTGCGACTGCACGTGCACGTGGAGCTGCGCGGGCAGCTGCTGCCCAGAAGACGCGGCTGAGCCTGCTGCTGCTGTTGGCGCTGGAGGTGGCGGGGCGCCGCGGCCGAACGGCGTCGGATTGGCCGCCAGCATCTTGAGCACTTCGTCTGTGATGAAGCCGTCAGCTTGTACCTGTGTGTATGGGACCTGTGGGTGTTGACCGGTAGGTACCGTAGGCGCAATAATGTGGCCGTCTGCGTGCAGTGAGGTCTATAGAGTTGCTCTGCTGTTGTGGCTTGCGTCTGCAAGTGCCGCAAGACTTGCTTGCTTGTTTTGTTGCGCTTGCGCTTGCTGGTTTGCTTGTTGCGCGCTTGCTTGCTGGGAACGCACGCGAGAGTTGTTTGTTCTTGCTTTGCTGTTGTTGTTGTTGTTGTTGTTGCCACACTCGCGCACACCCACACTTGCTTGCCTCACTCGCCCCGCCTGTGTGACGAGAGGAATATAGATGGGGGTTTGTTTGATGATGAGCGGCTCTTCCACAGGCGAAGCGCTCTCTCTGGCGTGACGGTGCTGTGGACCACACCACCAAACTGTCTGCTTGTGATGATCATCCATTCGGATTTTGAGTTTAATTACCATTATTTTCAGCTGGATTTTAGGAGATGTATAAATAATGCAGAGAAAAAGGATTCAAATCTGCGTCTGATTGACCCTGTTGTTACCATTTAAACCATTTTGATTGGCTATCACACTGCGGATAGGTCTTCACAAAGTATCAAACTCTGATTTTGGGGTAAATTGACTCCCGAAAAGCATCGGCTTTTCGGACAAACCTCGACAAAAGACTTCATCGATGTCGAGGTTTGTCCGAAATTGGGGTGTTTCTGTATCGCCAAAGGGCCTCAGGTTCTTTAAACCTCGTGTTTGAGGTTTTATTTTTGACCCCCACCGGCATTTGGCATTTCTTCCGCATGCTTCACAACATCGACACAATAATGGCATAAACTCGAATGGGTCGGCCAGCGGACATTTTTATTGCGTCACGAGTTTCGTTTTCCAAGAGGCGTATATTTCTATTACGCACTTCAGCTGCGTTTCGCGTTCGCGGGATGGCGTAAGGTTTCTTCAAACGAATCATCGGGCGATGCAATTTCACGGTTATATAACGCGAAGACTGCTTCCTCAACTTTGAGCTTTCTAAAGCTATTGTCAATTTGTGTAACCCTACCCTCCATGTAAGAAACACGACACAGGGATAAATGGCCGAAAAACTTGAATTTGTATTATAATTTGTAAACATTGCCGTGCGGTTATTAAATATTGAGTGGCTATTTTTTATACAATTTGACAGGATATAAGATTCACAAGGCTCTCCGTCCGTTTAGCTACGTTTTGGACAAACCGACATTAACCCTGATGTTATCTATTTTGATTGCAGATAGGTAGCTCCGGAAGCAGCGCTCGCATCGTGGGTGCTGCGCTTCGTGCGCCATGGGAGTCGATCGCATGCTCCAGTTCGGCGCGGGTGCCTCCAGGACCAGGGAACACTGCAAAGCTCCAGTGCATCCGCCGCGGGATCCGGTTCCTCAGGTTGACGTGGATCACACCATTACCCACGTCGCTCAAACCCTGGGGGTCGACCGCGCTGGGATGTCGCGGCTGCTCGCACGGATGGAGGCCAGCTGGGTCCTACCAGTTCCTCGGATCGAGGGGGTGCAAATCCTCGAGACCATTTTCTTCCTCCTGGCCCCTTGGTCTCCCTCCTGCGCTACATCGAAGATGCAGAGATCGCCACCGACCTCGGCATCTTTGTCCTGAGCGCCCCCCAAGGTGTGTCGTGCCGATGATTATAGAGAACGATTACTTATTGGTACTACCCCTTGATGAGCAGAGGCGGTTTGGTGGTTGGATGCAAAAATGCAAAGTGATTGATTGAATGAGGTCCTTAGTTCGCATGCATGCGTGCTGCCTGCTACATCTAAGCCTACTGGATTCTTTGCTGGATACTTGTCTGTACTATCCACAAAGATCCTTCCCTATAAACAGCTGGAGGG
>JAASFI010000953.1:0-13498 GCA_023333705.1 Globisporangium viniferum | reverse complement strand
GTCAAGCGCGCGTACCACCAGAAGCTCGTACGCCGCGCGCGCTCTCTCTTCTGTCTGTCTCATGCGTTCCTACATTGCTGACTCTCTCTCTCTCTCTCTTTATGACCCACTCGTTCATTAGAACACGCTGAATGCGCTGCGAGAGAGAGCGAATACGTGGAGGTTCAGCCAGCCCCGCTGAGCCAGCCAAAGCCTCCATCGTGGGTTGAGAGCCATTCATTCTGTACAGCAAGTCACCATTGTATCAATCACATGGTGAGCGTGATGCGCGGCCCGACTGCCATGTTCTCCCACTTGAGCGCGATGAAGAGCACCTCCTTGAGCCAGATGTCCGTGGTGGTTGAGCCGCCAAAGTGGAACACGCACGAGTGCGGGCCTTCGTCCTTGAAGATGACCCAGATGTACTTCTCGACCCAGAGCGCCTGGCGCTTCTGGCCGCCGGCCACCAGCGCCTCGGTCTCCTCGATCACCTGGTGGATCTCGTCCTCTCGGAAGCGCACGCGGTCCTTGTCGATCGACCGGAAGAGCAGCATGTAGCCCTGGTTGATCTTGAGCCGCGTGAGCAGGAACACCGTCCGGACGTCCACGCTCGAGCCCTCGGCCTGGATCGACCGGTAGAAAAGCACCGTGTCCTCATTCACGCGCTGCAGTTCGTGGAACTGCACGTGGAGCGACGCCGTGTAGATCTTGGGGAACCGCTCGGGCGACGAGAAGATCTCCCAGCTGCGCTGCAACAGGTCGTACGCCGAAATCATCGGGAAGTGCTTCTCGAGCGCAAACTTGAGCTCCTCGCCGTCCACTTTGCGCTGGTCCGTCCAGCCGAACACGCTCGCGCCAGAGCTGAGCTTTCCCGAAGCGTTCAAGAACCGCAGGATGTCGTTGCGCGCCTCGACGATCACTTTCGAATACTCGGCGTCTGGCAATGGACGGATCCGGTATGGCGTGGCCACGCGCGGCAGCTGCGCGTCCGTGTGCAGCAGCTGGTGCATCCGGCCCTCGGTCTTCATGTGG
Organism: Globisporangium viniferum; assembly: GCA_023333705.1. Classification (NCBI taxonomy): domain Eukaryota; phylum Oomycota; class Peronosporomycetes; order Pythiales; family Pythiaceae; genus Globisporangium; species Globisporangium viniferum. Next base: position 12,487 of record JAASFI010000953.1, on the reverse strand, counting down.
CCCGCGTTGATCTGGTAGAGTGCATCGTTCTCGCTGCGCAGGCGGGTCTTCACGTCCGCCATCTGCATGTACTTGTGCAGCAGCAGCGGCGAGTGGTGTTGCTGCTGTTGTTGTACTGACAGTGCGTGTCCAGTGAGAGCCGCATGGGACCCCTCGGATCGGGAGCTCTTGGTCGAGAGCATCGCCGCGTACTGCTGTTCGAGCGCCTCGAGCTCCTTCTTGAGCGACTCGATCGTGTTCTACACACACACACACACACACACACAAACAGCGGCCACATATATACCATGCGTCTCATCAGATACAATACGACAGCATTGTGGATCGAAAGCAGCAACAACAACAACGTCCCACGTACGATTTTCTTGTTGTACGACTTCTTGACGTACTCGCGGTGCTTGAGGCGCTTCTTGTCCGCGAGGCTCGGTGCCATCTCGGGCGACGGCGTCCGCGCCCGCGTCGTCCATGGAAGAAGGGGACAGCGGCGCGGTTCCGACGGCGGGTGTCGCTCGCCTCGAGGTGGCACCATGCGCGGTGGCGGCGACTGCAACTGTTGTCCGCACTGTTGGTCTCGCTTGTTTCGTCTGCCCTGAAAACCGGTGTTCTCTGTGTGTAGTTGTTACTGAGTCTCTACGTGTGGACCTGCCTCCAAACGTGCTACAATTCGCAGTGGACGGCTAGTGGGTTGAAAAAAAGCCTGGATCGTCAGTGTCTTTGCTTTGGAGACAGAGTGAACAGCGCACAGGCCGGCTATTAATGCCCATGAATAGCAGAAAGTATTCTTGGCGAAATGTGGAAGAGGCAACTCGCCAAATTTGGCCACAGTATCGTGTGCGTGTGTTTCCTCTCGCTCATCTGACTCGTTGATCATCAACATCGTCATCGAAAGCCACACTAGCAAGAGTGCGGAAGCAGCACAACGGGCTTCATCTTCAATGGCTCGGATCGCCTCGGCAGTCGATCTAGATGGCGTTCAGCAGATCACGGGGGTCGTCTATGAGATCGAGGCGAGCAAGCCTTTGCCAGTTCTCGACATGTCCAGATCGATCCGAAGCGCCTGGATGCATCCGTGGCTCGCGAAGAAGTGGGGTCTGTTCATGCGGCGTTTCCACGCCCCGCTTCTCATCGGCGTGTACGTTTCCCTCATCCTCGGCTTCTTGGGCGTGTTCCTCAAGGCGGAGTCCGGTCGCTAGTGTGCTCTGCTGGCGCTCACGCTGGGCACTCCGGGATGCCTCGTGCGGCTCACTTTGCTGCGCAGTGATGTCGTAAACCTGCTGCATCGGACCTACGAGTACTGCTTCTTCACGTTCGCGAACGTCATGTCCGTGACGCTGCTTGGACTGTACCTCGCGGACTCTCGAGGTGGGCTCATGTTTGGCATGTGGGTCGGCTTCCAGAGCTGCGTGCTCGTCGATGCGAACGTCGCAACTGCGCGCTATTACATGAACGCGACTGCAGCGATGCTCATGTTTGCGCTGGTGTTGATGGTGTTCATCTTCTTCGAGCAGATCGACGAGGTGAGTCACTTTGTGATGTTCCGATTGAAAGATCGAGCACTGTCCATTGAAATCGCGCTCGTCAACTCGTAGGCTACTGTGATCGTTGTCCTCGGTCGAAACCTGTACAGGCGGCGAGCTGCAATGAAGAACGTGGGCAGCAACTCGAACGTGGTTCACTGCATCAGCTACCGCTGCAAAATCAAGCTCGCGCCAACTCTGACACCCGTCAGTAACTCTCCGACGTCAGAGTGAGTAGCCTCTTCTCGTGCCTCATCAACGCTGACCCAACTGAAACTCTGGGGAGTCGAGGAGAGATTCGATGCAGCGAACATCGTGGTGCCAGTGATTCAGCGCCTCTTTCCCCAAGGGAAGACCATTCCATTAACCGTGCGAGTGACCATGCTCATCCTTGCATTGACCGCTGTTGTGGCCTCCGTCGTATCGTCCGCGCTTCCCAGCACTGGTTTACGTGCACAGGGTGCCGCGTTCGCCAGTACAACATTCTTCGTCGTCGCCTCGTTCCCAATATTCCAGCAGCAGATGCTTTGGAGGCTCGTGTACTCGTTTGACTTCGCGTTTCTCTCGATCCAGCTCACGCTCGCGCACTTGGGGACGTGCGATCTCTTCTACTGGGACGGACGATGCTTTGGTGTCGCAGCGTGCTGGATGCGGATGCATCTCGTGCTGAGTATCGATGCGCTGACACCGATCATGAAGCGCCAATGGCGCTTTCGCGTGCAGTTTGCAGCCCCAGTCGTGATTGTCTTCATTGGCGCTCAGATCGCCATGTTTGCAGTGCTTGTGCTCGACGTCGACTACGACACTCAAGACCGCGTTATCTACCGCATGGTTGTCCACCGACGCAGGATCGCGGGTCGAGTTGCGCCGTTCTTACTCAAGCGGATCTTCACGCTGCTCAGGTGGTCCTTTCGCATGCTCTGGCAAATTTGGACATAGCAAGACGACGAGATGATCTTACTCCACGGCAGTGTCTTCTACGACACTAAGCTCTCTCAAGTACGGCTTCGCAAGGAGGCGAGTCGTAAACGCTCAGCGATGAAGTCGCCTCGGAGAACTGTCGTCCTGTCCATGCCACGGATTGCTGGGTCCACCTGACTTAACAAACAATCCAATGCTGTCAAACTGTCAGCGAGAGGTGAAGTGAGAGAAAGCAAGCCATTTGGATGCAGCGCACTCAAATTTAGACCCGCTGAGAATGGTTTCGCTTGTTCGTGAGGTTGTTGCTGAAACTGAACCGCGCTGACGTTGGAAGCCTCGAAAAGCACCAAGTCGCTTGCGGCTTTCTGTTGAAGCTGTACCAGATCATCACAACACACACACACAGTGAGACGTCAGCAGCCAGCACCCTACCAAGTGCCATGGAAGGCAGCAATGGCGTCGATTACCCGAAGAAGCGCATGCTCATCCGCGTGTATCCGCGGTACGTTCGGCTGCGCCAGGGGAGTGAGATCCGCTACAGCCTCAAGCTTTCGCGACCGATCAGCAAGGTACGAAGAAGAAATTTCTTTCGCTCGCATTCGCTTGGTCGAGTGTAACTCGGCTCTTGGAGCCGATGACGCTGAGGTTGAATCGATCTTCTCTGTGTGTCTTCGCCAGGGCAAAGCCGTGACAATCCACGTTTGCGTGATCATGAACAAGTGCGGGGTGACTGTGAGCCCGCAGCAGATCAACGTGACATCGTCGGACTGGAAGCTTCCGAGAGAAATCGTGGTCGCCAGTGAAGTCGACTCCGAGATCCGCACCATCCAGATCCACCACAAAATCTACGAAACGTACGACGAGCTTTACAACTCGAGCACGGTCATTCCATCGGTCTTTGTATCGGTGTTGCAGAAAGAAGCCACGTTCCTCTTCTCATTTGGCTGTGGGCTGCACGGACGACTAGGTAGCAACGACGAAGAGAATGCCAACTTGCCCACGCCTTTTGCGTGCAAATGGCTGCACCCGGTGCAAATCGCCAGCGGGAAAGCCCACTCTGCGATCATCGATGTCTACTCGAACATTTACTGTTTCGGACTCGGCGCGAACGGACAGCTTGGACAGGGCGACAGCAATCTGGACTCATCCAAGATCCCGCTGCGAGTCCCGACAGTCGGCACATCGACGATCTTGGACGTAGCGTGTGGGAGCAACCACACGATGTGCATGACGACGGAGGGCAAAGTGTTTGCGTGGGGCGACAACACATACGGCCAGCTGGGGTTGGGCTTCAAGTCTCCGAAGCCCCGAGGCATCCCGTCTCGCGTGGAGAAACTCGTGAACGTCCGAGGCATTGTCTGTGGCGGCAGCCATTCCTTCATCGTCATGCTCGACAACAACGTTCTCGCGTGCGGGAGCAACATCGCCGGACAGCTTGGACTCGGAGATCGGAAAGACCGCGCGACTTTCGAGAGAATACCGTTCTTCCGCAAACTGTACACGCCACAAATGAGCTCAGCGAGCGGAAGCAACGGCGGTTCACATCAGAGCAGTGGCATCAGTTTTTCTTCTGCTGGAATGATGAATAGCAATAGCAATGCGGCTGTGGGCGACGTTGAACTCGCCTGCGGTCTCTACCACTCGATGGCGCTCTGTGGGAAGCGCGTGTACTCGTGGGGAAACGGAGACGATGGACGGCTCGGTCACGGGAACATCGAGACGTACCTGGAGCCCACACTGATCTCCTCTTTCAATGACATCCCAGTCAAGGCAATCACTTGCGGAGGCAGCCACAGCGGAGCAATTGCAGTGAACGGCGACGTATACCTCTGGGGCAATGGGCAGCATGGTCAGTTGGGGACTGGAGTAGTGCGAAGCCGTCGCGTGCCAACAAAGATCCGTCTTCTACAGGGTAAGCACGTCATGCAGCTCTCGTTCGGCGAGTGGCACTCGATGGCGCTGTGTGAAGGCGGGCATTTGTACGCTTGGGGGTTCGGAGAGGAAGGGCAGCTCGGCATCCCAGATGAGGACAAAAAGCACAGTCGCATTGTGCCGCATCCGACAATCGTGCACGCGCTCTCTGGCACTGGCGCCACCATGGTTCGCTGTGGAGGCTCGCATACTTTCGTCGTCAGTGTGCTGGAAGCTCGCCGGCCGCAGCTAGCGAGGATGCACGGCAGAGCTTCCCAAAGCGAGACCTCAAAAGAGAATGAGCGGATATCGAGTCTGTCGCGACTGGGGGCCGCGCGACTGCATCAAGCTGGTGTCCTTGACGGCGAGCATAGGTTGCCTCACTCGAGGAGCAACCCAAGCAAGGAGTCGACAGACGTGGTGTCCCCATCAGCGGAACTCAAGAAGAAGCCAAGTGCTGGAACGGCTACGATAGCGAAGAAGAAGTCGCAAAGCGACAAGCTTGAGAATTCCTTTCGATACCTGGAAGACGCAACGCCATTGCGAGTTCCAGTCGACTTTTCGTGGAAAGACCGGCCTATGACAACTCGCGCGGCGGTGCGCAACGCATTCCGCCAGGAAGTGAAAGCGCTTTGCGAGATTCGCGAGTCGCTCACCCCGATTCCGATGCCTGCACGCGCAAAGACTGCGAACGCATTCATCTCCCCACGACTGAAGTGGATCCACGAGCAAGTACTGCGGAGCACCGAAGCTGGCGCCGGGTTGCTGAAATGCCAAAGCATTGTTGGCACCGAAGAGATCAGCGCTTCGATCAACGGCGCGGTTCAGATCGCAACAAAAACGTACTTCAACACCGAGACAGTTGGACTCTCCATGACTCTGAGCAGCGACACTCCACGAAATCACCCAGGAAACCAGTCGGGTGAGCCTGCATCTCTTGCAGAGATACTTCGTGAGGTGCGTAGCGAGGCAGCCGAGTCTTCTTCTTCGTCAGATGACGCTGGCGACGATGGTGACAGAGAGAGCGACCAGAGCTGCAAAGACGACGAAATCGCCTTTCGAGGCGGCGGTGGCAGGCTTGCGTGCACGAATCTCGCGCGCGAGGTGGCGTGGCAGCTGAGTAGTCCATGAGAAGCAAGCAGTGACGTTTCGTGGTCCATGTTGTTGTAATATACCTAATCATGTTGGCTAAATACCTCCTTGACGTTGACGAAAATCTTGTGTACTGTTCACCAACGCATGCTAACAAAGTCCAGTCAAAGCAAGCCAGTAGGTGACAGACACTTACGTAGTGTGCGAAGTCGAGGGGCGGAGAAGCGGCACAGTTCACTTGGCTGAGGACGCTGACTGCCGATAGAACTCTGCGATCCGGATCTCCAGTCGAGCCGGCTCAACAGGCGGCAGCGCTGCTGTGTTCCAGAGCATCTCCTGTGGGATCGGCGTATATGGCGCGAGACCATTCTTCCTCGCGAGCTTGCACACATTTGCTAGAGCTCCCGCCGACATGGAGCTCAGCAGCACATCCGCAGACAAAGTCGGAGGTGGCGCATGCGGAGCAGCGGCCATAGGAGGTCTCAACGCTGGAGACGGCACTGGAGTGAACGGTGGTGGTCCACGTGCACCACCTGCAGCAGCAAATGGCGACGGCGGTGGCGGAACACCACCACCACACATTTGACGCTTTTTCCACGCAAAATAGTCGTGGAAGCGCGCTCCGGGGTTGAGGAACTCGAAATGCGGGTTGTCACGCTCGCGCTGTCGCACCGTGTCTTCGAACGCGACGCCGTTACGCTGGATGAACTCGACGAGGCGATCAATGCGGTGTCGGACACCGTCAGGGATCGTGTTATGAGCTTGAGGCTGACCCAGCGTTTGAGCTGCTTGGATATGTGGAGGTGGCAGTGGCGGAGCATGTCCAAGCACACCTGGCGGCGGCGCTTGATGGAAAAACGCAGGCGGCGGTGGCGGTCGCAGCTGCATCGCAGGCGACGGCAGTCGTGGATCCTGGCGGTGATGATGTTGTGGAGGCGGAGGCGGCGGCCCGACCGCAGCGAGAGACGCGAGCCGCGCCGCCTCCTTCGCGCGCGCGATGCGCTGCTGGAAGTTCTCGTAGGTCACCATTTCTGCAATTTCCTTTTGATGTTGCTGGCTGCACTTCTGGCAGTTTTTCAGCCAATGAACGTGCTATTAACGGATTATCAGCCAGTAGAGTTTTAGAAAAACATTTAAGCCAATTAGATGCATGGTATTGAACTTATCACATGGAATGATCTCAACTGCAGATGCATCACTTCACTGTCAACAGTGGAAGATGTCTGAGCTGAGCCCATGGCCACCCCTCCCTGACAACCTACCACAAAGAAACAACGCGTAAATGGAGACCTCGCAAGTTCGTTGAGATCATTCGACAAGTTTGAAAGTAAAACAAAGCAGATTTCACCTATAGTTGGTTGACATTCTTCGCAACTTATTGTTTGGGATGCGATCGATTGCTTACGCGGAAGGGGTGAAGTAGTCGTGCATGCGGGTGACCATGTCCACCAGGAAGACCGAGGTGATCGAGTTCATGAGCTCAGCGGGAAATTCCGGAGCGGTGAAGTCCGCGAAGTTGATGAGCTGCACCACCGACTTGGTCGCGTCGCCCTGCACTGGCTCGACCTGGACGGCAAAGGTGTTGAGCGCGCGGATTGGGTTCTTGGAGATGGTGTTGCACGACGCTGGGCCGTAGATCGAGCAGCCTGGGTCACCGCGGTGCTGCACCGACTTGGACACAAAGAGGCGGACGCTAGAGTCGACGGCGTTGAGCACCAGGTATTCACGAGGAGTGAAGCCTGGGATCACAGCCTCCGTGCGGGCAACATCGAGACGCTTCTTGTCAGTGTTGCCCTTACCGCGCCAGGTCGAGGTGTTGTACGCCTCGAGTGGTGGCTTGGAGAAGTCTTCTGGGTTGCTCGTTGGGTCAATGAGCTGGTAGCCCTTTGGGGTGATGAGGTAGTCGAAGATCGTCTGCGCTGGGGCGTTAATCACGGCGCTTGCACGGGTCAAGTCCACGTTGGCCGAAGCAAAGACGCCGCTCACTGGCTTGGCCTCGTTGAGCGTGCCGTTCGTGTTGGAGAGCACGCGCCATCCGCCCGATCGCCAGATCGCCTCGGCCTCGGCGAACATGCGGTTCGCGATCGTGTACGCGGTCTTGTTGTTGCACTCGAGCTCGCCGAAGAGCGGCTGCTTGGCCTGGTAGCTGGCAAGCGAGGCGTCGGTGGTCTCCGCGAAGACCGATGGGGTCGCGAAGGCAGCGGCGACGAGCACGAACAGGGTCTTTGGGACGAACATGGCGTGAAGAGTACAACCGGAGGGAGGATTACTTGCTCTCGGTGAAGTAGATTGGAAAGTGAGCTCTTTTGTACTAGTAGCTAGCTTGTGGCTGAAAGAAGAGGAGGAGATGCCGTACCGTAGGCACCCTGGAGCGCAAGTGCAGACGAGTAAGCAAGAGAAGAGGTCTCCTCGGAAAGTGGCGCAGACGTCACATCGCGTGTCAAGTTGACGATCTTTTCGCGCAATTGTTGATGTGCAGGCCTGTCTCTGGCCCCGCACGCACATCAGATCGCGTTTGACACGCACTGACGGTAGCTATCATCTTATAAGGGGTATTGTTTTTCATAATGCAAATGGAGTCACTGACGGAAACACATGTAATCGTTTTGCAGCGGTATTGAGTTTGAAAGGTATTTCACTCGGTTCCAGCTTCAACGAAGTTCATTTTTGCAAGGATGAGTCTCCAGAGACTAAGAAGAAGCGAGCCAAACAAAGCACCTCTATGCATTTGCTTTGTGGCCGCTTTCTGCATTTGCAGCATGTCCAATTTTTCGAATCATGGGGCGTCTTCACTGTCAATAGCGGAGCCCATCGAGGACAACCTTCACGCCACCTCCAGCTCCAGCGGCGCACGCCTCCCATTACCTACCGGTGCACAGCTACAGTACAGATCGGATGACTGGCTGACTGACTGGCGGTGGTACCTCTTGAGTTGTTCAATGCTCGAGTCGACTCTGGGCTCTTTTGCGTGTCCAACAGCAACATTCCCAGTCAATCTCAGTACGTATTGAGCTTTTCGAGCCGTCTCGAGGTCCAATTCCGACATTGAAGCCACTCTTGAGAACCGCATCTCCGCGGCACGCGACGATCGCGCGATTGGGAAGAAAGACTCGGGTATTACGCTATGCGAGCTGTTGACGCGAATGCATACAAAGCATCAAAGAAAGCCACGCGTGGCAAGCCGGATCAAAACGCGCAAATTGAACAATCGACTGACTGCTCTACTCCGCCAGTCCTAAAGGCAAAAGCATCAGCTTGAGGACTTGAGGCTCTCGTTTTGACAATCGTAACAAGCACAACACAGCAAGAGAGCTCCGCACAAGTGGATGCATAGAGAAACTTTCGAACTTCGTGGGGCCAGAGCATAGGGAGCGAAATGATGAAGTGCTTGCTGCCTTCCTCACAAAGGACGAGTCGTTAATTGCAACCTACTCACATAGACAATGCGACCTCTCACTGACCTCCTGACTGATCAAAACGATTCGTCGTGCTCTCTTTTGCAAGCAACGGGGGATGACCTGAAGTTGTCCGTTGAAAGGTTGGGCACAGTGTGGTTGACGGACCAAAGAAGCGTTTATTATCAATAGCTATCTACATACCTACCATCACTAGCGAACTTGGGGGCTAACGAAACACACACACACACACAAACTTACGCGGACGTCTGGTTGGTCGGCGCAAAGTACTTCTGCATGCGGCCGACCATGTCGACGAGGAAGACCGAGTTGATGGCGTTCATCGCGACCGCCGGGATCTCCGGGACCACCAGGTCGGCGTAGTTGATGAGCTGCACGACCGACTTGGTCGCGTCGCCCTTCACGGGCTCCACCTGCACGGCGAATGTGTTGAGCGCGCGCACCGGGTCGGTTGACGTGGCGTTGCACGACGCTGGACCGTAGATCGAGCAGCCGGCGTCGCCCTTGTGCTGTACCGACTTGGACACGAAGAGACGCGTGTTCTGGTCAATGCCGTTGAGCACCACGAACTCGCGGGTGCGAACGCCAGGGCCGAGCGACGCCTCCGTGCGGGCGACCTCGAGACGCTTCTTGTCGGTGTGGCCGATGCCGCGCCACAAGAACGTGTTGAACTTCTCAAGAGGTGGTTTGGAGAAGTCTTCTGGGTTGCTCGTTGGGTCGATGAGCTGGTAGCCCTGTGGGGTGATGAGGTAGTCGAAGAGCGTCTGCGCTGGCGCGTCCACGACCGCGGTCGCGCGGGTCAGGTCCACGTTCGCGGACGCGAACACGCCGCTCACGGGCTTGGCCTCGTTCAGGATGCCGCTCGAGTTGGAAAGCACGCGCCAGCCGCTCGACGTCCAGATGCACTCGGCCTCGGCGAACATCTTGTTGGCGATCGCGTACGCCGTGAACTTGTTGGCCTCGTACTCACCGAAGAGCGGCTCCGTTGGCTGTACGGCGGTGACGGCGGTGGCGTTGACGGTAGTGGTCTGGGCGACGGCCGATGGCACCGTGACGGCAGCCGCGAGGAGGATCAGGGTCTTTGGCACGAACATGGCTCTGGAGGTGAGGAGGAAACTGGAGATTGGTGTCTTCCTTGCTGCTCTCGGTGAAGAAGATTGGAGAATGAGGATGACTGAGAGAGAGAGAGAGAGGCCCAGCGAGGGGTTCTATGGGACGACAGCCTCGAGTCGAGGGGTGTCCCGTGGGAAGGGCAGGGTCTGAAACGAGGCAGTAACGCTGAGAGTTGCTTGGGTGACTTGCCGATTTGTGAGTGCGCGTCAACACGTCAGACTGGTCTGGCTGGCTTCTCTGAATCTGCGCGGTCTCTGCACCACCACCAGCCACAGAAAATGTCAGATGTTCAGCGGGAGAGCCTTTCACTTTGAATTGGGAGGAGGGAACCAGCCATTGATCCATTGATTTCACCAATAGACTGATGACGAGGGATGCACAAAAAGATCCCAACCATTCGAACCAAACTCGCGTGGCCTCGACAAGGTTGTTCTTGAGCCTTCGATGGCTACCTGGCTCCTCGTATTTCATTGAGGGAGGTGATTTGGTTGGCTGCGAGGCAGGGGGAACCCCAGTCTCGGGACCAAATTCCCCCAGGCGCTTTTCGCTGTTGAGACCTCAGTGTCCGACCTGCTTCTTGGGCAATCTAAGTACTTGGACGCTTAGAACACTTTGGAGGCCATATGCTGGCGATTTGCCTGGTCTCCCAGCAAGCTGGTAAGCTTCTATGCCATGCCCTCTTTCGATGGGGTCGCTGAGGCAGCAAACAGAACAGAACAGTGCTGGACCAGGCAAATGTGGAACCCCAGCACAAAATGGATACGAATCGTTTTATAGAGGGCATATATTATGAGAACGACTTGAAATGCAATAAACGAAAATTTATATATCGGTTTGAAAAGGGTATTGATATTGACGAGTCAAGTCAGCTCGTTTTCTGCGCACCGAGCTCTCCCTGATTTGGGATCCCTTGCCTCAAGCAATCTGGTTGACCAACTTGACCGCTGTGATGATAATGAGTCGTCAGCTTCTTGTGCGCATTTCATTCTCTCTGTCTGGGCTTCTCGATCACATGCTCCTAATCTGTAGATGTAAGCACCAGGCGTGATTTCTCACGCGATCTCTGTTCACGTGTGACCTGCTTCAAGTACGCTATGGTCTCAACTATGGTCTCAGATATTCAAAGTACCCCACCCATTTCCAACAGCAAACGTAACAGAAACAGTGTTCAGTGCGAGTCAATCGAGGTCAAGCCCTCCGGTCCTGAGCCCTTCCAAGCGCAAGCAGGCCAGAACACCAGTACTGTATTTCCTTAGTGTACAACCGGGTTACTCATCTATCACCCAGGTTTCCCACGCCTGGTACAGCTTCCGACCTCAGCCTCAAGGACTCGCTGAGCTGCTGGCGACCAGCTTCTCGTAAGCGTCGAGCACGTTGATGCGGCCGTAGCCGTAGTTGTTGTTGGGCCACGTGCTCTCGCTCGTGTCGCCGCACGTCATGTTGGTCGGCGCCAAGCTCTTCTGGTCCGCTGTGGTCGTCAGCAGGGACTGGATCTCGTCGATCCCGAGTCCTGGCTTGGCGCTGAGCAGCAATGCGATCGCCCCAGCGACGTGAGGAGCCGCCATGCTGGTCCCCGACTTGATAGCGTACCCAGCGTCGTCCTTGTGGGCGGCAGAGCGCACCGAGTGGCCTGGGGCCGACAGGTCCGGCTTCACGATGCCGCTGCCGAACGCAGGACCTTTGCCGCTCGAGTACGCGAGACTGCCGTTCACCGCCGTGGACCCGATGCTCAAGATGCGCGGGTGGTCGCCTGGGGGCTGCGTCGTGCCGCACTCGGGACCCGTGTTGCCGCTCGCAAAGATGGGAATGATGCCGGCGCTCAGCCACGCCTCGACTGCGGTGTTGAACACTGTCCGTCCTCGCTCAGTGGTCCAGCTGTTGTTGATGATGTGCGGCGCCTTGGAGCAGTCTCGGTTCTCGCCGTTCGTGTCCGTCGGGCACGTGAGGAACTGCGCGCACGTGAGCATGTAGCTCTCGATGCAGAGTCCCAATGCGCTGGGGCAGCCTCGGCAGCTCATCCACTGCACTCCAGGGGCGACTCCAATGCCGCCACTGCCAGCGATCGTGCCCATCGTGTGCGTGCCATGACCGTTGGCATCCGAAGGTGTCGCCTGCTTGTAAGGCGGCGCATACCAGCCGTAGGAACCGCGAAAGTTGCCCGCGAGAGCCTCGTGAGTGCCGCGCACGCCCGAGTCGATGCTCCCGATCACGACGCCCTGGCCAGTGAACCCCTTCGCCCAGAGCTGAGGTGCCCCGATCTGCTCCACGCCCCACTCGACACTTTCGATGTCGCCACCATCTCCGCTGGCACTTGACGAATTCGAGACTGTACGCTCCACCGAAGTGTGCTGTGTGTCAAGCTCAATGATGGCTTCTTCGCGCACCTCGTCGATGGACGACAGCTGCACGAGCTTCTCCACTAGCTCGAACGACGCCGCCTCGATGTAAATCTGGTTCGAGATCCAGAACTTCTCGTAGCGCGCGAACAGAGGCTGCTCGGACGCTGACTCTTGCGAG
>JAASFI010000952.1:0-13515 GCA_023333705.1 Globisporangium viniferum | reverse complement strand
TAACCATCTGATAATACTTCTTTTGCGTTTTTCTCGGCAACACGTTTTCGTCCGCCAAACGAACTGCAAACTTTAAACGCCTCTAGCGAAAAACCTCAAAAATGCCTTAAGGATACTTTTGTTCAATGGCGTCACATTTGTCAGCTCGAAAAGAAAAAGAACCACTTCAACCTCAGCACGTGACGCGCCGACGTCATTTTACCGGTGACAGCGTCTATTTCCGTAATAGCTGTATTCCGATCAGTCTATTTTCCACCATTACGCGCACTTGCCCACCGGACTGACACGCCCACTCACGCAACAACCACGCCACCAAGCAAAGCGTGGCCTGTTGTTGTCGTGTGGGCTCATTTCTGAACTTGCCCAGGAGCTCCGAAGCAAACTCCACACTCACACACAGCCGCCGCCCCCCCGCCCCTCTTAGTATGGAAATTGAGCTCAGCAGCATGAACCCGGCAGACTGGCGCGACTGGGAGGACTCGCTCGACACGATCGGCAGCCCCGGCCCGTTCGAGATGGACCTCGGCTTGGACAACTTCCTGCTTGCAACCGCGGACGACTTTGCCGAGCCGTTTGGAATGGCGGCGGCGGCCTCGCAGCAGACGCTCGCGTCGCCTCCGGACTCGCCCAGCTACAATGCGAATGACGCGGCGTACCAGCAGCAGCAGTACCAGCACCAGCACCAGCAGGAGATGATGACGACGCACGTGCGCGATGAAGACGAGGAGCTGCTCGCGCTCGCGGACGCCGAGGTGTTTGTGTACGAGCAGGAGCAGGGCGGCGTGCTCTCGGAGCACATGTTCAAGTGCGAGAGCATCACGGACCTGAGCAGCTACAACAACAACAGTAACAACAGCAATGGTAACAACAGCAACGCGACTGGCACGAAGCGTACTACGACTCAGCGCAAGCGCAAGAGCACCGACATGACGCCACAACAACAACAGCCACAGCACATTAAACAAGAACCACTGGCGTCGTTTGCGCAAATGCCAGCGTCTCCAGAGAAGAAGTTCAAGAGCGCGGACGAGTGCCGTCAGCAACCAGCGAAGCTCGACGAGCAGGCCGAGCGATTGTACCGAAGACGATACGACATTTTGCACGAGATCCTCGAGGCGTGGAACACGGGCGGCATTGAAGACATGGAGGAGATCGCCGACAGCGTGTACGACGACGACGTGACGCTCATCAGCCCGGACTACACGGACGGTCTGCGCGGCGTGCAGGCGATCATGAACCACTGGAACACGCTGCTGGACGCGTTCCCGGACGGCATCATGGAGGAGTACGAGATCCAGCGCGAGGACGCGCACGGCGAGAAGATCAAGGCGACGTGGGTGTTCAGCGGCACGCAGATCTTCCCGTTCTTTGGCGTCGAGCCGCGCCACGAGAAGGTGTGCATCAGCGGCACGTCGTTCTTCTCGTTCAAGGGCGACAAGATCCAGCAGGTCGTGCTCTCGTGGAACTACCGCGAGGCGCTGATGAAGCTCATGGGCGTGCAGCCGTCCAAGGGCGTACCCGGTGGTGGCGCGGTCTCGGCCGCCGTCGCCGCGCAAATGGCGCAGATCCTGGGCAACAGCGCGCACCGATGAGCTCTGCTCGCAGGTATTTAGTCGTTAGTTAGAAAAATCGTTTAGTCGGGTCCAGTCTATAGAGACGTGTGTGTTGAATGTTGTAGCATGAAGAAGGAAAGAGACAAAGTATAAGTCGGGTAATCTTAACATTATTATGGGAAAAGCGAATAGATTATGGAGGGAAAATGTGATGTTGGCTCTATTGCATTGTGACTAAATTATTTAGTCGGTCTTTTGCAGCAAGTAGATGCGGCCAGGGATGGCTTCGCCGCTCTCCTTGCGCACGCCAATGGCTTCCTGCAGTCTGATCGTAAACCCGTTGGACTCGGTGAGCGCTGCAACGTACGCCTCCGAGTGCTGGAAGCGACCCGAGGCCGCGAGCTTGAAGCCCGCAACAATGTCGGACCCATCATGTTCAGGATGCTGCAGCAGCTCGGTGGAGAACGCGAGCCAGCCGCGAGCCACCAGCTTGCGCGCGCAGAGCGCGAAGATCTCTTCCAGTGCGCCGACGTAGATCCAGACGTCCGCGGAGATCACGAGGTCCAGCGACAAGTCCTCGCGCTTGCTCAGGAACGGACCAATGTCGTCAGCTACCGTCACAGCATTCAAGATGGTGGTTAGAAGTCATGAAGGCAATTGATAAGAGCGATATAGATAGAAGTTGTGTGTATGTGCAATGTCTTACTGCGCAGTTCATCGTATGAGCCCGCCTCTCGGGTCTTCTCGATCATCAACGGCGAGATGTCCACCTAACAGAGCACCATCATACAGCAAGAGATCACAATCGTTAACCACCAACTCACACTATACAATAAGATCCACAATACATGGTAGAACCACGTACCCCGACAACGTGCGACACAAACGGGCGAAGCAGGCGACCGCAGAGCCCCGTGCCGCAGCCCACGTCCGCGACTTTCCATCTCGTCACAGACTCCACAGTAGTACTAGTAGCATCTTGGGTAGCTGGTACGTCAGCAAACACCGAGGGCTCCACTTTCTTGAGCGCGTCGACGAGCAGCCACGGGACGCGGTACTCGAGGTGCATAACGAGCTTCTCTTCAAAAGTGTCGGCAAGTTCGTCGAAAACCTCCTTCACGTACGCTGGCGCCGCGGTCGTGGCTTCGCCCTGCAGCGTCGCGAGCGAGTGCACTGCTCGCACGTGGTGTGGAGAGCGCGCGATGATGGCTTCGTAGCCCGCGACCACAGCTTGCGGCTCCTCTTGGTAGTGCACTGATCTGTTAAGCCAAACACAATGATAGAGAGTTTGGTGTGGAAGCTAGGAAGCATACTCCATACATGTTCAGCTATTGCTCAGGTTAATATTGGTACGCACCTAAGGACAGTGTGAGCGACCGAGTCGTTGTCGTCGACTGAAACCACTTGGAGCATGAAGTGCACCGCAAAGTACGTCTCTCCTGCACAGCAGACACAGGTTACAGTCAACGATGATAAGCACAGATCACACAGTCAGTTCTTATCACCAACCATACAGAAGCCAAGGCAGCAGCAATTACCACATACCCATCATTTGCAAGATGACCGCGAGGTTGAAGTTTGACTTTTGGCAGCGTGGGTTCTCGAGCAACACCTCGGTGAAGCGCCTCGCTGCAGCCAGGAAGTCTCCATTTTCAAACGCATTCGTGGCGTCGTCGCGCATTTTCGCGAGCTCTGGCTCGGGAATTTGGTTGGTTTCAGACGCTGATGTGTGCAGATTCTGAAGCACCGAGGAGTGAGCTTCTCCCCCTAGCAACAACAGTGATGACGACTGGGAGAGTGGTGTCGCTGTTGTTGAGAATGCAGAGTGGTGTTCAAATAGTTTGCCGCATGCATACCCACTTGGTGACAGGCAAACGTATAAAAGCTCGTTTGTCTTACCATTGACCGCAGCAAGATCCTGCGCGGTATTGACGACAACGCACGACGGGAGCGCTGTGATGCCGAAATGCTTGCACAGAGCTCGGAAAGTGCTATTGGACACACAGCAACCACAAGTCAGCAGTAGTCCCAATACTACTTACTACACACACAGCATGATAGATAGACACACATAGAACAGCATACGCACTCTTTCGCAACCGCTCGCTCTGTGATATTCGCCATATATTGAGCGCTTGAGCTGTCGGCGACGTCCAGCAGGTGCTGGCGGAGCACCATCACTCGCATGTTCTCCGCTGCTTGTTGGAGCTCTTGGCGCACGCGCACGTCCACTGGCGCAGCCCAGTCGCTTGTAAAGTACAGCAGACACGAAGCAGAGCTGGTCGAAGCGTCTACAGTAGAATCGTCTGCTCCACGGCGCGCGGCATCACTGCCGTCGCTCGTCCGCCGAAGCAGCTCGCTCAGAAGCTGCAGCGACATCTCGTCGTCGCTGGTAGTCATCGCAATTCGCAACTCACAAATTTATCCGATTGAAAAGCATTTTTTCCACCATCACGAAAAAACATCAACTTTCTTTAGAAGAAGGAAGGAAAGTATATTTCTGTGAAATAAAGTACATGTGAGCACAGAATATCTGTATTTTATTTGAATTCGGGACAATTCAGCTAAGAAGCACTTTTTATTATCAATAAAGTCACACCGATTAACAGCTAAGTAGCACTTTTACATCGCTCTCGCGCCCGCTTTCGCACCTGAATGCGGTGGTGCTGTCGCCCACCTCGGACGTCGACTCGGACGTCGACGGCTTCTCGTTGCTCTCGCCGTCGATATTGGTACCGTCAGGGGTAGACTCGTTCGAGTCTCTTAATCAAGCCTCCATGGACGACGTGCAATGCGAAGAGTGGGTATTCAAGTTGAAGAGTACAATCACGGCAATTACAAATCAGGGATGCCCCTGTGCAATCGTTCGTGTACAAGCAGCTTCTTGTCATTTGCAGCGCATTGAATGTGAGGGGCTACAACAACAGACCAAAGGCAGAGATCTTCTATTTGATCGCGCAGAAGAAGACGAACGATGCAGTTTACGACTCGATGGCTCCCATCCAGCCAAGAGCACCAGAAAGGAGTTCCAGTACCCATTTCGTCTGCTCAACACTCTGTTCTCTGACACATTTGCTAAGAGCTTCGGTGCTCTAGGAAAGAAGCCTGCGCGTCTAGATGTAGAAGTAGGAAATGCGGGCAATCATGAGCCGTTTTGGACTAATCCAGAGCTGAACGGACCGGTAGAAGCAGATCTCCCAGAGGCAGTGTTTCTTGAGTCCGAAGGAGTAAGTGCACGAGATGAGCGACCAGCGCAGACACCTCGCAAGCGAAAGAAGGACTCGGAAGAAGGTGACGACGGTGTCTCTGTTCTCAGCAAACAAGCAGAAGTGGCACAGCGAAAGATCACATTCATGGACAACCAGGAACAGAGATCAGAGGAGCGGCTTCGAATCGAGCAACTTCATGCGGACAGGGAAGAGGAAAAGGAGGAGAGTGAAGAGCGGCGAGCAGAAGAAGCCCTCCGGCTCGACCAGTGAACAAAGCCTCCAAAGAAATACTCGATCGAAAGCAAGGATTATGAGTTGAGGTGAATGCAGACTCAGTGCAAACCTTACTTTAGAACAAGAAATTGACACGCTTGTGAGAAGGAAAAATGAATGCATCAGAAAATACCTATAAAATAAAATTGTGCATTGAGATCTATGAATTCCTTTCGATGTTGCGTGCTGGTCTGCCCAAGCATCTGTGTTTGATCTCGCGAACTATTCTATCTCTGATCATAGATACCCCCGGGTACGAGCCAACATCGTGATCACTTGGGAAATAACCGACTTGGGATGACAGCTCGAGATCAATCGGGTCTTGAATGGCAGGATCTTCTTTCGAGTTCAGAACGAAGTTGTGCAGAATGGCGCAGCTCAGTATGACTCGGGATGCGTTTACTAAGCTCACGTGCAGTGGAGTGTCGTAGAATGCGCCACTTGGTAGTCAGCAACCCGAACGCCTGCTCTATCTTGATGCGCAGCTCGCTGACGTAGTAGTTGTAAGTGTCGTAATCTGGATTCTGCTTGTTCGATCCAGAGAATGGCGTAATGAGGTGCTCCGATGCAACGTAAGCGTTGTCTCCGATCACAAACTTACCGATAGGCAAAGCACTGACCATTGCGCAAAGTCGCGTCTTTGAGAACACTCTGATGTTGCTCGCTCCACCATTCGCTGCGACTCCTATGTAAGTGAAGCGGGATTGGCTGACACAACTTGCTTGCACGTTTACACCTGCCGCTTGATAATGACTGGAGAAGTACGGGTTCACATTGCCGGTTTGAGATGAGCTTGGGGTCTTGATTTTGCGCACCAGTCCGTCAACACAGCCGACGCATCCCATGATCGCTTCGTTGGTGCTTATACTCGTAAATCGAGCGCTGTGATCGTTCAATTCTGTGGCTGTACTTGGAAACTTGATCTGCAGAGGCGTCGATTGCAGCAAAGCTCGCATACATACATGCAGTACAACGGTGCTTTGTTTTCATCCATGCTAGGTGGCATTTTAACTACTCAGTTTAGTTTGCATTTGGTACTTTGCCCCCACTCAACAGGATGCCGAAGCGCAAGAGGCGGCGTGGAATACGTCAACCCGAACATGAGTTACCTGGAAGACGTCCTCAAAGGCAATGGCGAATACGACCTCGACGAGCGGATCTTGACGCTCGCTGCCCATGCGTCAACCAGACCTCCAGTCATTTTCGGCTGGCAGCAGAAGCACGTCAGACGGTTCGTTCGAGCGATTTGACGAGCGCGCAGGCACGCGAACGCTGCGGGCGTTGCGCTCCGTCCGAACCCGCTTGAGCTCCCAGTCGAAGTGGATGAGCACATCTTCAAGAATGCCGTGCTGACGTTCATGAGAGTCCCCAAGCGTCTGGGCACGAGCTACCTCCCATGCTCGATGGAGCAAAGCCATGAAGTCGTCACCAAACTGGTGGAGCTGAACGCGAAGCCGTGGGTGAAGGCGGTGCTCGCGGAAACGAAGCACACCGTGTTGCCGATCGCGTCGGTTTTCTTGCCTCAGCCTCGCACGAACAAGCTGGACAAGCTCCTGACGCACATGCCAGGCACGCTTTGGTGCGCCAACAAAGCATAGGGAAGGCAGGCATCAACGCCCGAAAGAACTGGATGATTTCGAATTGCGTGTGGTAAGTAGTAGTAAGTGGTAAGTCGTCGTCGTCGTCCACCCAGCTCGAGTGGATGTGGATGTTCTCGTCGCAGTGCAGTTTTCAGCATGATGTGAGTGATGATAGTGTGACCAGAGGCTACTCAACTTCATATTCCAAATGCACTGATATAACTAAATAATGTATTGTGCTTTGTAGCTCACTATGTAAGTCGCTTTGCGTTTGTGAAGCATGTCGTCAGTCACCAACACGACCTCAGCGGCGGCTGGAGCCCAGCTGCACACGGAGCAAATCGGCACCCAGTCAAAATCGAAGAGCATGAGCCCTGAGCCTTCCAAGTGGCTCGAAATGCACTCGAACTCGAATTCGACAACTATGGAATGCCAATTTCATGGACTTTAGGATCCCGACACTTTCAACTCAACTTATCATACATACACAGGACACGATTGGGAAATGGTTCATCCAGTTGTGATGGAGCATTTGAAACGTTGAAAATGGTGGCTGAGTTTTGTGGGAATTCTCAAGCAGAGATAGCAGTTGTTTTTAAAATCACTTTGTCGTATATTCACCAATACAAATATCAAGAGTAGAATGTAGACGCACGACCTCTTTTTACTCATACAAAGGTTTATCGAAGAATATCCATACATGTCTCTTCAAAATTGAGCCATTTCAATTTGCTGGATGGGTTATAGCCAAGAGGTTTATAACTTGAATACAATTATCAAATCTAAATTCTATATTTTAGAATCTCTTGTGCATCTGTCCCAATTCACAATTCGCACTTAGCAGACATCCACACTCTCTCTTTTTCTTCGTTAAAGTGCGATCTGCCATTTGATTGCGAGTTTGACTCCCTCCTCAAAACCTACCTGGTGGCTCACAGCACACGCCAAGAGCTCCTCCGCACGCAGAGCAACGCAGGAAAGCAAGTGAACTTCTGAGTGAGCAAGCAGCATGGGCGCCGCCGTCTCCAGCAGCACCTCCGCCGCCAAGCGCTTCCCGGTGCTCGCCACCAGCGCCGCCGTGCCTGTACGTACTGCGCCCCTTCCTTTCTCTCTCTCTCTCTCTCTGTGTGCATCGCGTCGCCATGTCTTCTTTTCTTGTGAAAATGGATGGAATCGAAGGGCAAAGAAGCGCACAGTTTTTTCTCTCTCTATCTCTGCATCACGCTTTGCTGCGAAGTGCATATGATACATGGCGTGGCTGATATGGATGTGCACGTATGCGTGTGCAGGATGAGTTTGAGCTCTCGAACGACACGCTCTCGTACATGGACCAGGTCGCGGAGATCGAGCGCGAGCGCCGCCGCCTGCCGAACCCGGGTCTCTACGAGAACGCGACGAACGAGCTCAAGGGCCCAGTGTCCCCGGACGCGTTCGACGGCTTCCGCTTCGACTTCACGCGCATCCTGGGCCAGAAGTTCTCGACGTCGCACACGTTCCTGCTCGGCACGCCGATGATCCCCGGCGGGCTGTACCAGTTTGGCGCGAACGTCGTTGCGGGCGACGCCATGGACCCGTCGACGTTTCTCATGAGCAAGCTCTCGCCGGACGGCTACCTGGACGCGCGATGGAACCAGCGCCTGTCGGGCAACTGGAAGATGCGCGTCAAGTCGCAGCTCAAGGCCGAGGAGCACTCGAGCCAGGTGCTCGCAGACTTTGACTACGCCGGCGAGGACTTTACGTGGAACATGAAGATCTCGAATGGCCCGCTGCTCGGCGTGTCGTACTTCCAGAGCATCACGCAACACATCGCCCTCGGTGGCGAAGGCTACTACCACGGCAAGCACCGCAAGGTGATCGCGGCGTACTGCGCCAAGTACTCGTCGCCGGTGTGGGCCGGTACCGCGACGCTCGGCGCCATGGGCACGCTCCAGCTGCAGTACCTGCGCAAGGTGGGCAACCGCATGCGCTACGGCACCGAGATGGTGTACAACCACGCGTCGGGCGAATCGCAGACCACGGTCGGCGTGGAGGTGGACCTGAACCAGACCCACGTGGTGTCGAGCATCGACCAGACAGGACGAGTAGCGACGAGTGTCGAGACGCGCGTGCTGCCAAACTTCATGTTGACTCTCTCCGCAGAAGCGTTCCCGGCGAAGGACGACTTTAAGTTTGGCTACGGCGCCCAGATCACTTTTTAGAAAACACCAGGAACCGCCAAACAGCCAGCCAAACAGCCAGCCAGCCAGCACGAAGGAAGAAGTCGGATGTTGGGAGACGTTGGTGCCGTGGGGAAAAAAGAGAAGGGAAGCAAGCACAATACAAAGAGTCGCGCACTTTTCTAAAATGCTGTTGCTGCTACTGGTGTTGTTGTTGTTGGCTTTGGGGGTTCAGAGCCGAATGCGCGAGCACCATGTGAACAGATCAGTGGGGGCTTGGTGGTTGGCTTCAGGGTTTGATTGCTGATATCTCGCTCGTTTACTAAAAAGTTCCTTTGGCAAAGTCAACCTGGACGCTCGTCTGTCTTCTCATAGGTAGCTGACTGGCTGACTGACTGCGAGATCAAAAAATCTTAGAATGGCCAGTCGGCAGCAGGCTTCGCGCCGCCGGCGTTGCTGCGGTTGCCGCTGCTGTTGTTGGAGTAGCCGCCTCGGTTGCCATTGTTGTTGTTGTACGAGTTGCCAGCAGGCGCACCGCCCTCGATGTTCCTGAAGATACAGAAATGCAATATTGTCAGCGAATAAATGGACAGCTTCTTTCTAAGCGCCTTCAGTGTAGCGAAGGAGGTCAGTAACTTACAATGGACCCTCGAGCACCGAGTGGAAGCCAAAGAGGCGAGGGAGCGAGTAGATCAGCAGTTCCTGTAGCATCATCACGATATCAACACCCACCCACGATTAGAATTCGAGACCACAACAGTATGGCAAAAATCCAACGGGGATTGAGCAGCAAAGCCAAACCATACCCGAAGCGTGCGCGATTCGCCCGAGTTGAGCGCTGCGGCGGCCTGGAACTCGCCCGAGAACTTGAACACGACCGCCGGGAGCCCGTCTGCGCCCGAGGTGCGCGAGACGCTCAGCACGCGCTTCGCCTTGTCGTCCTCGCCGGCGTTCATGTTGGGCGAGTGCGTGAGCGAGATCTCAGACATGCGCGCGTCCAGCAGCTCGAGCAGCAGACCGATCTCCGAGGGGCTCAGCGAGAAGAACTACGTACAGTAGACAAGTACATACAATACACACATACACACGACACACACACATGTATCAATTAATAATTAGAGAGCAAGATTGGACACGTGATGCCATCATGATGGTTCAGTCGTACCGCCTTGTTCTGGTAGTTGTAGCCGCTGTTGTTCGCCTTCGCCCACGACAGCATGATCGAGCCCTGGGCATTTAAAATAAAGAGAGAGCACATTCGATAAAGGCCGTTGCGTCAATACTCAGAGCCAATAGACGCGATCATATAGAGGGAAGCACGCTTTGTACCGCTCGCTTGGTCTTCAAGTACGTGCCGTTTGGCGCATTCGTGTACTGCGGCGGGCTTGGCGACACCTGTTATTTAAGTAAGACAACCAGGCACACAAGACACATCCATTTCCTTAATACTGAGCACACACCATATACACACAGCTCACATATCACCACACACACAGCACGCATCGGCAGTCCAGTGGATTAGCGCACACATACCTGGAATGCGGAATCGCTGCCGTACGTCGTGAAGCTCGGGAACACGCGCTCGCTCGCTGTTTAGTTCACACAAAGAGACGTACACACAACAGCGTTAGGCGCACAACTCACACACGAAACAGCACGCATTTACACAGCGATAGAACAGTAAACTACGCACTGGAGAAAGCGGCGGCGGACGAGCGCACGGAAGCGCTGCTTCGCACGCGTTGCAGCATGCGCAGAGCCATTTGATTTGCTTTGATTTGCTTTTCGGTCGAAAAGGAAGAACGGTGATGTGAGAGGATTATTGGCTCGTGACAGCCACTAAGTACGGTAACTAAACTTAAGCAATTTGTAGAAACTACTGATGCCTATTCAATTTTAAAAAGGATTCTGTAAAATTCATACAATATTCAAGTTCAATTTATAAGCAAGTCCTCACATCCGTTTACATGAGCATTTTGACTAAGTGCGCAAATGCGCGTTTCAAACTTGGGGACGCGAAACGACGTGAAGAGTGAATGTCAGCGTCCTGATTGAGCAAGTCCAGCCCTCACATTCAAACACCTCAAAGCTTCAGCCCAGCTCACGTGCTGCAATTGCCCGCAACACACTACCAGCACCATACCACAGCGAACAGCGAGCAAGAGCAAGCGATGGTGTTTCTCTGCTGCAGCGCCGGAGAGCTCGTGAAGACCTTCGAACTGAGCTCCGAGGAGATCCAGCTGCACCACACGATGGGCTCGCTCAACTCGGAAGTCACCTGCGCGCGCTACAACCACAACGGTGCGCTATAAGCCTTCGCCATAGTATGAACCTGTGCATTACTGACACTACACTTTAGGCAAGATCCTGGCGAGCTGCAGCGTCGATGGTGGGATCTGTCTGGACGTGGCGTCCTCCGGCGAGCTCCTCTCGCGGTTCTTCGCACCGGCGAAGTCCATGAGCGAGCGGGTAAGCGGCGCATGTATCAGTATACAAGTGGCTTATCCTTAAGCAAGTGTATCTCACCACTGTTAGTGCTTGATACTCGTTCGCAGCGCATCAATTCCGTGTACTTCAGCAGCGGCTCGCGTTTTCTCGCCTCTGGAGGCCACGATGGCTGTGTTCGGGTACATGCATTCATTCTCTATCATCCCTGGGCTTTCATGAATTGCGTTCTGCTTGATGTTGTTGTGTTTCTGTGCGGTATCTAACGGATACTGTCACTGTTGGTGGTGGAGTAGGTCTGGGACCTGAAGACGCAAGAAGTGACCCAGGCGTACAACATCAGCGCGAGTGCCGTCACATCGGTCACGTTCAGCGGATACAAGGACGAGCACGTCGTCGCTGGCAGCGAGAGGTGCGGTACCTATGTCTTTCTCTACATGTTACCGAGAGTATTAGCTTACGGGTTGTCTATTTGACGAACTGACCTGAACTGATCGATAGCGGCGCGATCTCGGTCTGTGACGTGCGCACGTCCGACACCGCCGGATTCCTCACTGTCGACCCGAAAAACGGAGTACGTATATGGCAACTTCAGGGCTCACAAGCCTTATAGACCTTACTTAGCTGTGCTAATCCATCAAACATGTCCACCACTTTCTCAGGTCTACAAGGTGACTGCGATCCAGTCGTCGCCCCACCCGTACGCGCGCCACTCGCTCGGCTCCACCTTCAGCGACGGATCTGTTCGTGTGTGGGACCTCAACACCGGACAGCTCACGTCGGAGTTCGTCCGCAACCACGACGCGGCCGCCACCTCGTTGGCGATCTCACCCGTGAGCAAGGTCCTGCTAGCGAGCGGCGGGCTCGACGGCCGCGTGATCTTCTTCGATACCGTCCAGGGAAAGTACGTACTACTCCTATCAATGATGACCTACCTCGTGATTGTCATTACCATACCCTAACTTCACCACCACACTTGTATGGTCAGAGAGCTACGGTCGATCGACTTTGACCACCCGATCTCGGCCCTGGCGCTCTGCGCGGATGGGAAAACGCTGGCGGTCGGCACAACGAACGGCGAGATCCTGATCTACGACCTGCGCGGCGTCATCACACCACTGTACTCGACGCGCGCGCACGACTCGGCGGCGATCAACTCGCTCCAGTTCGCGACGTCCAGCGCCGAGTCCTCGGTCGCGTCCGTGTTCCCACAAGGCATCCCAGTTGTCTCGGGAGAGCAGCAACCTGGCGGTAGTAATTCACCTGGGAAGCCTGGCGAGACGCTACAGGAGGTAGCATTACGGAAACTCGAGTCGCTTGGGATGGGGAACACGTACGCGCCGCCGTCCTCAACATCAGCGGTTCGAATGGCCAGTTCCCCCACTCGGCAGTCACTGAGTTCACGTACGTAAAAATTATATCAGGTAGCTCTATAGATTTGTGTCTCCTTGTGGCGGACGCTAATGTCTCCCTCTGTCCATATGTGTCTGTCTGTGTGACTTGATGCTTTCTAGAGCTGCAAGCCGAGTCAATGCCACAACAGCCACTACAGAATGGCTATGCAACGCAAAGCGAGGGCTCTTCTGCAACAAGCCCAACGCTCAGGGCTGGTCTGAGCCCATTTCAACAGCCCGCGCGACCAGTGTCCCCCGAACCGTCTCTGTTATCGCGCCTTTCGCCATCAGCATCAGCTCCAGCGTCGCCACGTGCACAAGAACCAACCTCTCTTACCGTTGCACCAGCCATCACGCCACAGCCACAGACAGGCAACCCAGATGAAGACAAGGTCTCCATAGCGCTTGCTGACACAGAGAAGCAGGATATGATGAGAGAGCGGATCCAGTTTGTTCGCCACAAGCTCGAGGTGCAGCATCGCACCACGTTCGACCAGGTCTCGTCGGTGCTTGAGGAACTTTTGTTCAGCTATGAAGCTCTCGTGGACGAGAACACCAAGCTGCGACTCGAGAACGAGCAGCTCAAGATCCACATTCTCAACTCGAATAGATAAAAAAAGTAGCATGAGCACCGAACAAGGTTTCGACTCGTACATGAAGCGAAACGATTATTTAGACTCATTCACTGGACTACAACCACTTCAGAACACTACAATAACGGATATGTACTCTTGGACACTGAAAGGCCAACCCTCTCGCAAGACTCTAGGCGCGGAGGTAGGTCATGACTTTCTGGGTCGCCGTCTCTTCCGCTGGAGCAACACCAGGGCCAGCGCTGCTGGTGGCTGGGTTAGCGCTGCTCGCCACCACCGTGTCTGTGTTCGTGTTGACGACATTGTCCGTGG